>JAOANK020672508.1:0-11475 GCA_026257165.2 Telfairia occidentalis | reverse complement strand
CCCCCCCCCCCCCCCCCCTTTTTTTAAAAAGAAATCTAACTTTCATACCATTTACATTTGGACCAAAAAGTAATTTGAACAGGTTTTTGGGCTCATGAATTGGGTTGAAAGACATTTTAGTAAATATTTCAAGTACTAGACTTTTATGAAATTAGGTTCTTAATATTACCCTAGTATGTAGTTATCCCTAAAATAATCCTGTAAGCGGCAACTAGCTTTGCCAAGTTAGTGAGATAGACATTCAAAACCACAATTTTAATGTTAATTAATTGACTCTGACTTAATCAATTAATATTTTATTGAAATGATGTATTATAAGTACTTTTCTGGTATAATATTTTAATACTGAAATTAGACATTCAAAACCACAATTTTAATGTTAATTAATTGACTCTGACTTAATCAGAGTTAATTTTTTTAATTCAGATTTCAATTTCAACTTTGCAATAAAATGGTGTATATATACAAATAAGAATACACTACATGCTAAACATAAATAAAACTTAATTAAAAGTGCACCAACATTTAATAATTGGCATAAATTCAAAAAATAACAATTTGAACGAACATAAATCTCAAAGAAAAGTTTGATGCCACAATAGATCAATAATTGGGGTTGAGAGCTGCCATAGGGTAGGTCAATCACCGCTTTCATTGAATTGAGACTTCTTCTTAATCAACAACCACATCAAAATAACTCATATTCTTATGGTGTTGATTACCGTGTTTTGGTCAAGATTTTGCCAAACTACTTTAGCAAATTCTTTTCAGTGTAACCCATGTTTTAGATCCTGTAGTTTCATCCCAACAAGCGCCGCTATAGGGTAGGTCAAATATTGGAACAAAACTACTATCATATCCTTCTTAGGAGATTTACCCTGATATTGATCCATGTAAATACCTTCCGTAGGGGGACCGTCCAAAAGCCCCGCGAGACCCCACATGAACCTCACGTTGTGAACCCAACAATGGAGACCGTAGGATACATTGTCATATATCCTTTTCCCACTCAATATTTTATTAAGTTTTGAGATTTTTAAAACTTAGGAAATATTTTTGGGCTAAAAAAAAATGAAGTTTACTCCAATCTAATCCATTTAACTCTTTAAAGTTGGGTTATGTTAATTTTAATATGAATTATCGAGTTTTAACGTAATTAAAATTATTCACATTATGAACCTTCTTAATGAAATTTGAATAAATTATTAACCAATTGAACTCCTAGGTGGGTTCCCAAGTTGAGGTGTTTTCTTTCGGTCAACTTAACAACCTCATCGTAGTCAAAACCTACCTTAGATAGAGTTCCCTTATGACCATTTTTTTTAATTTCATTAATTTTTCATTAACACTTAATTAAAATAAATTAATTAACCTATGTGGATCTCAGGCTTAATTTCATTAATTTTTAGTTAACAATTTATTTTATAGAATTTATTATGATTATGGGATTTCACAAATGGGGTGAACTATCATGATTATGATAAGATTGTAATAGGAGATAAATGAACTTGGAGTTCGAAATATTTCATGATAGCCAATAGGACTGGGTTCTAGTTTTTACAATATTAATGTCACAAATATGTTGCGAGCAAAGTAAGAAACCAAAATTTTATTATAAATGACGAAAGTAAATTAGTGGGCAGTGAGAACTTCACCATTGAAGTTCCTTGGATTAGTGAAAATGTTATAAAGTTAGTTCATGACATTTTCATGATTTAGAATCGTTGGTAATGTTGTTACAAGAAATTCCAAGTCAATTGGAGCTTAGTTTAAAGAAGTACCTAATAGTAGGCATGACTTCATTATAGTTCAATTGAAAAGAAAAGTTTGAAATCAAAAAAATTTTCAGATGAACTTGATAGACATGTACCACAAATAAGATGTTAAAAGAATTAACTACTGATAAAGACCGACACTTAGTCAACAAGTGTTGTTGACAAAGTCATACCTGAGAATCAAGTAGTAATATCAGTACCTCAATGTAGTGGGAAAGTTGTGAGTTAATCCAACAACGATTTGGGCTTAAGAAGAGCTTAGGTGTTAGATGATGACTAGAAGGATCCATGCATGGTGGAGGGTGCTGATCAAATGAAAAGGATTGAAGGCATGAACCTCGAAAAGAGTCTATGTACTCCATTTCTCCTTGGATCATGTAGTTTACAAGAGAAAAAGAGGATTAGACATAAGGTAGTGACCTTCAATAATATAACTTGGGGCAAATAATTAATATTGTGGAGATTGTCTCTATTGTTGTCATGTAATTTATACCTTCAGATTTTAAAATAATTCTTTCGAAGTTCAAATATTTATCTTTGAATTTTTGAATTATTTTCTGGAGAGATCTATTATTATGTTTGCCTGTTTCTTCGCTCTAGTTGGGTATAAAGGCAGTATGGCAATAATATCTTGGTGAAATCCCATAATCAACCCAGAGTAACAGGTCTTTGATATCTCAAAAGAAATTAATTTTAAGAATTTAAATTTAGTCGTTAGAATTTCTGAATACCTATGTTAAGCAATGAAGATTTAAGTTATTCAAGAAATCCAAAATGGAGTATAGAAAATGCTTATACTCCACATCCAAAAAAGAGTCAGCAGTTGCTTAGATAATCGAGCATTCAGATGGAAGACTCATCATCAAATTTGAAGAAGAAGCACCCTGCATCGCACAAGCCAAAGAAAATGCCAGCCTGAAGACTGCCTTAAATGAATTCACATGAGCTCGCATCCAAGTACCTCTAGATTCAGGGAAACTCATGTAGAAGCCAAAGTGGCACAAAAAGAATCTCTAAGAGTCAAGGCTGTAGGAATGTCTAAAGGCCTATCAAATATCTACTATGAAGATATGGAAAGAAGATCTCCCATTCAAACAGAGATAGAAGTGGAATCTGTAGTAAGAGTTTAACTAAATGTCGTCACTTCAAAGTTCTCCAGACAAAGAATTCTTACACAACGATTTCAACTCGAAGGCCAACGGACTAGATAGAAAAGCCTACAACAAGAAATACTCTGCTCAATAGAGAGCAAAAATTAGAAAAACAAATTTCTCTTATCTAGAAAAAGAAAAGGAGAACATCCCTTTTTTTAGTTGGTTCAAGAGTTAGGAGAGTCTACAGACTCTAGAAGAAGATCCAATTTGGAAGACAACAAAACAATGCTATGTTCAGTCTCAACACCCGCCGCTAGAAGAAGTGGAGTTTGGAAACTTCTATGGCGACAAGATCATTGCAAATTTCTTCCAACAAATCATCGAGAAGGGTGAATCAAAGATCCCCACAAATAAAGAGATCAAGAGCATCCAACTACAAAATAATTATTCTAACAAAATGCTTTCTTGTATTGCCAAAAGAAAGATCAAGATCCATCCAAGAGATGAAGGAACTTCCAGAAAGAAAGTAGACAAAGATCGTCTGGAGATCCCCTTGATCAGACCAATCACCAACATACAATCTTTAAAATCTAAAGAAGAAGAGGTGGTAAGGAAGCTAACAGAAAAACTAACAAAACTCCAAGATGAAGAATCTTTAGATAGATTAGCCATGGACTTAGGCACTCTAAACGTCCTCGAAGATGAGCTAGAAAAACTAGTCAGAAAAGGAAAGTCCTTGGCCATTAAAGATTCAAATTCAGAAACAGAACCTAAGAAGGTACAGTGCCTTCGTATTCGAGGTAAAAGATACAATTGCTATAACCACCCTTTTTTTCCAGATATCGCCTACGAAGAGAGAGGCAAGTTTAGGAAAAGTTCATATGATTGAACTTCCATTTATGAATGGAACCTAGACGAAAAGTTGGAGCATCTAGTTTCGACCATGTTGAACGAGATGATTATGGTGTATCAAGCGTACAAGCGAGGCAAATTCGAACAGGAGATCTACAAATTACTGATAGCCAGATTTATTGGTAATCTAAAGAATCGGTGGGAAAATTATTTGACTGATGAATAGAAAGATATTGTCTACAACCATACCATCGTCAAAATAAAAAAGACAATGACCATAAAACAAGTCAAAGTTAAAGGTCAGGACAAATGCGTCGAAGCAGATGTCGAGATTTAAGAAATGATCTTCGACATAGTCAACAAATTGACTTTTGTCATCACATTCTCTTGGATCGGTCAAGCATTTCGTTATAGAAAAAGGGCAGAAGAGATTTTGAAATCACTTAAATGCTCTGATATGAGTGATTTCAAGTGGTACAAAGATATGCTCCTTACAAAGTCATGACTTTGACGAACTGTAATGAAAAATATTGGAAAGAAAGGTTCATAGATGGACTTCCAAGCTTCATGCCCCTTAAAGTATTTGAGCAACTCAAAGAAGACTACAAAGATTCATTCAACTGGAACAATAAGACTTATGGGCTTATTGCCAGCCTCGTAGTCAAATGTGGTATAAAGATGTGCAATAGAGCAAAAATCCAAGCAAAGCTTCAAAAGCCTTCCAGAAACCACGACAAAGAATTAAAAGCTTTCTGTGAACAATATAGATGCAAGACGATCAAATTCCATCTCAAAGGAAAAAACATTCTTTCACAAGAAGAGAATTTTCCAATAAAAAGCTATCAAAAGAGAAGGTTTCCAAAGAGAAACTATTAGCATGATGATCAACCATCAAAGAAGTATCATGCCCCAAAAGGAAGAACATCCTATTGTAAAAATGGAGAATATTGCAAACCCCAAGGGAGAAAGACCAAAGAAGTAAAGAAAACAGTTTGCTACAAATGTAGGAAGAGCGATCACTATGCTAACAGATGGCCGCTAAGAGGAAAGGTCAACAATCTAAAGATTGATGACAATACAAAGCAGGATCCATTAAATTTACTAGATTCTTTAACGGACAAAAAGTCAAATTACGAATTTGCTTACAGTAACAAAAATGAGCAAATTCTAGAAGTTGATGAATATATAGATTTAGAGACATCCAGTTCAGACTATTCCGACCAAGAAAAAGGTGCCAGAGTATGTATAGGTTGTATAAATGTCCTCACACACTTCCAAAAGACTCTACTTAAAGCAATAGAGAAAATAAACGATGAAGGGACCGGGAAAACAGTCCTAGACGCTTTAAGGATATCTCTTCAAAAAGATCAACCAAGACCTATCTTGAAGAAAGAAAAAGAAGATATTCTAACTACCAATCTGAAGGATATCTTCAAAAGATTAGAAAAGTCGAGAAAGGCAACCATAAATGATCTGCAAAGAGAAGTAAATTCTCTGAAGAAGGAGATGTCTAAATGGAAACAAATCCATTCGCTAGAGTTGAAGAAAATTATAGAAGACATTCATGCACTACAGTGCGACAAAGGATCAGAAGAAGATCCATTCAACTCACATAAAGACGTTCAGATAGAACAACTTGCTCAAATTACCACATTATACTCTAAAAAATGGTATATGATGGTCAAGATAAGGATTAAAGACTTCACATTCGAGATGAAGACCTTAATGGATTCAGAAGCTGACGAGAATTGCATTCAGAAAGGATTATTTCCTACAAAATACATCCAAAAGACCCTTCATGGTCTTATAGGAGCGAACAGACAAGACTTGAACATCAAGTTCAAGCTACCAGAAGTCCACATCTAAAAAGGATCAATTTATTTCATTACTTCCTTTCCCTTAGTTAATGGCTTAGAGCAAGGATTAATTCTTGGAACACCTTTTTTAACCCAGCCATATCTTATTTAGGTAACAGAAGTAGGAGTTAGCTGCCAAGTGGCCAGTGAAAAACTACTATTTGAATTCATCAAGCAAGTAAAGTCTCAAGAACTGAACATACTTAGTTCCTTGGAAAGTAAAAAGAAACAGGTCAACTTCCTTAAAGAAGAAATTGGATTCAAGAGAATTGAAGAAAGCTTAGAACATCCTAACGTTCAGGCAAAAGTCAAAGAGCTTTTGAGCAAGATCGAATATGAAATATGTTTAGAAGTACCCAGCACATTTTGGGAAAGAAGACAACATATCGTCAACCTTCCCTACATCAAAGCTTTTGAAGAAACTACAATTCCAATGAAGGCGAGACAAATTCAGATGAATGTTGAATGAATGAGTCACTGCAACAAGGAGATTCAAGAACTCCTGAAAAAGAAGCTGATCAAACCATCTAAAAGTCCATGGTCTTGTGTGGCATTTTATTTAAACAATGTAGCCGAAAAGGAGCATGGTGTTCTCAAGTTACTGATCAATTACAAACCCTTGAACAAAGTTCTGAAATGGATTAAGTATCCAATTCCAAACAAACAAGATTTGATCAAACGTATGTCAAAAAAACAAAAAAAAGATTTGATCAAACAAATTTCCACCGCAAAGGTATTTTAAAAATTCGATTTAAAATAAGATTTTTGGAAAATCCAAATTTCTGAAAAAGACAAATACAAAACAACATTTAATGTCTGATTTGGACAATACAAGTGGAATGTAATGCCATTCAGTTTAAAAAAATTCTCCCTCTGAATTTCAGAAAATTATGAACGATATTTTCATAAATTGTCAAGAATTTTCATTAGTCTATATTGATGATATTTTAATCTTTCCATCAAATATAGATCAACATTTCAAACATTTGAATATTTTATCAAAACAATAAAAGAAAATAGTTAGGTAATTTCCTTACCAAAAATAAAAAAAAATTCAAACAAAAATCAGAACTTTGGGTTTTGAGATCCATTTAGGATCGATTAAACCAATTCAAAGATCAACTGAATTTGCATCAAAATTCCCTGATAAAATTCTTGACAAAACCCAACTACAAAGGATTTTGGAATGTTTTTATTCAAAATCTTAGACCCATTTGCAAACATTTGTTCCCATGGTTAAGAAAAAACCCTAAACCATGGACAGACGAACATACTAAGGCTGTTAGAAAAATAAAAACCTTATTCAAATCCCTAATGATATGCTTCAAGAAATAATACATCTAACCACGATAGTTCAACGAAGAGGAATGAGGACAAGTGGCAAAAGAAGCTTCAAAACAAATTGAAACATCCAAATCTGAAGGCTTTCCTTTTAAGGTTAAATTAGGGGTTAAATCCTAATTTCATATTTTGCATTATTCAAGTGGTGTATTCTTTCTCTTGGGCTTCATGTGTAATTTATTTAATAGCTCTTAGGCCTAAGTGTAAGGTTATGTAACTTTATTTTTCCCTTTTGGGAAAAGAAACCCTATAAATATTGTAATTAGTTTAGTTTAGGTTTAGTTTAAGTCCTTTTTTTTAGTTGGAGGTAAAGATGCCTATAAATAGACATCTCCTCGTACATTTAAAAAAAGACTTTTGATGAAATGAAATGAAATTAGCCCTTGAGCTTTTTCTTTGCTTCCAAGACCATGAGAGCTTGGTGCACTTGATCTTGTTGCACAGACCCCTTAGAAACATTCAAGTTTAGGTTGGTCACCAAACTTGTGGAGTGTTTCACTTTGGATTAAGAACAACTCTCAATCCAAAGCCTTAACCTTCAAGTAAGTCCATTCTTCTTTCCCTTGGGTGATTCTTGGTGTGTATGCTAGGTGTTACCGTGTGTTTAGAGGTGCTTGTTTATTCAAAGGTTGCCTAAGCCACTAGTGATAGGATTGAGCATATCATTTGGTATCAGAGCTTAGGTTCAAGGTCGAACATATCCCCATCCATCTTACTTGTTTTCCCACATTTTCTTTCTAGCTCCAACCATTGCTTGTTAACCAAGAGGTGTTTGAAGCTTTTATGTAGTTGTTGTCTTGTGTTTTCTGTTTTTGCTTGAAGCTTGTTGTTTTTCATTATTAAAAAAAAAAAAGAAGAAGAAGAAGAATAAGAAGAATTAGAAAAAAAAATAAAAGAACAAAAAAAACGAAAAAAACAATAGAACAACCAAAAAAAAAAAAAATCTAGAAGATAAAGAAGAAGAAAGAAAAATAGAATAGGAAATCTGTAGTGAAAAAAAAAATCTGCGGCTGCATCTGATTGAACATTTTTGTTCAATACCTTATTGGACTAATCTCATACTGAATTAATACTTGTTTTAAAGCTTGTTGAGTCTACTTTTAGACTGGAAAGTTTCAGCTCATTTGGAGTTCATTTGGTAGAAGAAAAATGATGGAAAGCAGAAGCTGTCTGGGGAGAAGAAGGAACAACACTACACAGTATTTACCTTGAGTTTCAGCCTTCAAACCAAGCACATTTCCTTATGTTATTTTTGTGAAAATCCATTTTCTTTCTTTTAGAATATCTATAAGACCTTCAAAATTAATTTGGAGTCAACATCCCACGTGCATACTCCCTTAAAAGATGGAAATGAACACTTGACCCAAAATAGTGTACTGCTACCAACGAAAAATATTGCTGTCTGACTTTGAAAAATTCCACAGCCTTCCATACTTATCTAAATATGATTGTAGCCCACATTTACCTTCCATTTTGAGTCTAGTTTCATGCCAAATTAATTTCGAATAATTCCTTTCAATACCAGTTCACGCCATTTGCAAACATACACACTGTTCATTCACTGTTTTCCAAAATAATGTTTCTTCGGTTTTGACCAACCTTCACTCTATGGGATATTCGTCCAAATCTACTGATCCAAATTAAATTGCAGCCATGGTAAGTGTTATTAGGTCAATTCCTTGAGTGAATATGGTTTTATTTTAGAATTGGCACGAGCCATTTGCTCACGCCAATAGCTCGAATTTGAGTCTTTTGCTAAATTTACCTATCACATTGTGTTGCTGAGTAGTCTGTCTTGTTCCTCTGATTAGTTGAAAATCAGAACTGTTCTCTTTCTGATATTTTGCATGATTAAACTAGACATCCTAAGATTTCCAAAGATGATTTTAAATTTAAATTAAACTAGACATTCGAGGTCCATAGCTTTAATCCATTGATCCCTGTCTACATCATTCATTGTCTGTCTATAGGACAATGGATCCTCCACCCCATCATCAGGTATGAAGAGTTGAGTTTCACTTAAACCCATGTAACGGTCAGGCTGACGAATAACCCTCCCACTACATCAAGGCTCTCTCAACTCTTGAGAGGGATGAGACTGATCAGTTCTATCAACAACTCTTGTTGAAGGACCAGCTTTATCAACAACTCTTGTTGACTTTTCTGTAGTTTCTTCGAAAATCTCATTCAATACTAGTTTGCTACGAGGTTTATGATCTCTTATGTGGTCTTCCTCTAGCAACGTAGCAGTTGTCGATACAAATACTTTATTATCTTGAGGATCATAAAACAAACCACCTTTCGTTTCCTTGGCATAGCCTGCACATGTGCCGGGCATCCCCAAATCATGAAGTGACATAAACTACCTTTACGTCATCTCCATAACTCATAAGGTGTTTCTAAAACACTTTTTGAGAGAACGTTGTTCAAAATGTACACTGCAATTTCTACTGCATATCCGCAAAACGAACTAGGCAATTGAGCATAGCTCATCATTGACCGAACCATGTCCAACAAGGTTCTGTTTCTCCTTACAGACACACCATTTTGCTGAGGTGTACCTGGTGTAGAGAGTTGAGACTTAATTCCATGTTCTATCAAATAGTCTTGGAATCTCAAGTCCACGTACTCTCCACCTCGATCTAATTGAAGTGTCTTAATGGTTTTACCTAATAGGTTCTCAACCTCAGCCTTATACTCCTTGAACTTTTCAAGGGTTTCAGACTATAATGTATTAGGTAAATATAACGATACGTTGAATAATCGTCAATGAAGCTAATGAAATATTCATACCCTCCTCGAGCTTGGACATTCATTGGACCATAGAGATCCGAATGTATAAGCTCTAAGGGTTCTTTGGCTCTAAGACCTTTTCCAATAAAAGATCTTTTAGTCATTTTTCCCTCAAGACAAGCTTCACATGGAGGTAAAGAGTTGTCTTCTAACAGACTTAGGAGTCCACTCCTTACCAATCTCCCAATCCTATTGAGATTAATATGACTGAGTCTTAAGTGCCAAAGATAGGTACTTTGAGAAACGCGTTGCCTTTTATTTTGTGTTTCGTTTACGTGCCATGATGCCGTGTCTACTACTTCTTTTGTGCATAACATTCATAAAGAAGCATGTGTAGAATTTAACGCGATAGAAAAAGATATGAATAAAATTGAGAACTTGGAAATTGAACCAATCAAGCATGTTCATATTCAAAAAAGAATCAACAATGGTGAGGATAATGTTGTGTTGCTACCTATTGATGAATCATTGCACCATAACTTACCATCTAATCATGTATTTTCATGTGAAGAATTCTTACATGCTACCATTATGGAGAGCCTAGAAGTGCATGACCCTAATGTTATTCTTTCTATTGAGCTTCTAAATCATGATGAAGTAAGTGTTAATTCATGTATTGCATCAAACGAATCTAGTTCCAAGCACTTAGAGATTGAATTGCTTGACCATAACTTGCATGATAATCAACATAGTGATAAAAAAAGAAGAGCTTAATGTTAGGTGTTTTAAGGTCCATGTTATCACACTCACAAAACACCACATTCTCGAGATTTTGAAACGTAAAGAGTGTTATCTAACAGGAGAACTTAAACCATGTCTGCCTAGTCTTACTCACGAACTTCTACAAGAAATTAAAGCCTTTCTTATCAAGGATGATGCAAGGAATTGGAGGCCATTGGGTGGGGCAAAGCACTTGTCCAATAGTTGCAAGGATGAAACTTAGAAAAACACAAATTTTGACATCTCATGACTATAAGAGTAGTCTACAAGGTAAATTAAAGTTAACTCATCATTCATGTTACTAATGTAATTAATTTTCTTTAAAATATAGGTTTGGATTTGAGGTCGAATCCCTTTCAAGAGGGATAGGATGATATGCTTCAAGAAATAATACATCTAACCACAATAGTAAAGGGATTGAATCCCCAGCGGAAGCGAATGAACGCTGAATCCATTCAAAATGAATTTGGAAAGCAGCATGCATTTTGATAAACTAAAATTACAGAGAAGATGGTTTTCCTTTGAAGAACTCTTTCTTCACGTAAATCCTCTAGATGTTGATTAACACCAAAACGTATGCACAAACAAAACCACTTGGTAAACTTGCTATTCTCTAGGATCAACAGAAGCCTGATTGTGGGATCAGAATTTTGGTGACAGAGCAAAGGAATTCAGAAAAAATTCTGAGAGAATTCAAGCAGTAGCCTTCTGTTTCATCGTCTCATTATTCTGTGTTCTCAACACAGAATATAAGAGAGAAGGGAGAGAGAGTGGGAGGGGAGTTACATTAACTCCCCACTACCCACGTTAAAACTTTTTTGTTAAATTTAATCAAACAAAATTAATTAAATATTTATCCCATAATTAATGAACTATATAATATGCAAATTAATCATATTAAATGCATATCTCTCTCTTTTAACCTATGGTTTCAATATGAATCATATTCACATTAAGTTATTAACCCATAATATTTAAATGAATCCCATTCATATAAATATAATTTGAATCTTATTCAAAAGCTTAAATTCTCACATATTATAT
>JAOANK020672410.1:0-11477 GCA_026257165.2 Telfairia occidentalis | reverse complement strand
ACTCTTATTTTATTAAATAAATAATTTGAATAAAATTACAAGACCACGAAGGTTTAGGGCATCAACCCCAACACTCATAAAATCCATTTTCCACTATGGTTTATTGAATGGTGGTATACGTTCAGACTCATCAACGAAATATTACCAATTCCTCTTCAAGAGTCCTACTACCACTTTTGTAGGACAATCTTCCAAAATTCATTCCATTCTTCCATGAGATTCTGCCTATACTTTTAGACTCCCTGGATTATTAGTTGAAATTTTAAAGTAGAGTCTTAGCCACAATACAAAAAGAGTGGTCAAAGTTATAAAGATCAAATGATGGCAGTGAACTGCGACCTGGCAAACTTAAGACTGTCAAGGCCTGGTTAACAGAAAATGGTTATATGCAAGATATAACCATCAAGAAGAATTCAGAGTTTCTCAACACAAAGAGTAAACTCTGGGCAAGGCTCGCACAATGCACTTCGGATGTAGAATTCCAATAGATCTTGTAAGCGGCAAGATCTGAAACCACATCTTCAGAAGCTCACGATGAGCATGATGGAGTTGGACCCTTTACACAACTACCATAAGAAGAAGAAGAAGAATATGATCCATTCCTAGATTTACAACTAATGTGATGATGGGTGATGCCGCAACGATGAGAACCTAGCTTCGTGAAGAAGATGACGATTCAAGATATGAAGCTACGCGTAGTAGTAATTGTATTTTTTCACATAGGAAATTGTGTGCATTAAATATATATATATATATATATATAAAGGTCTTTGTTAATTACATCTGACAATTTTCAAAGAAGCAAAAATATTTTTATTCCAGTATTTTGTACCTTCCTGTAATTCTATATTCTATACAGTTTTTTGTTCAATTTCATGTATAATCCCTATATGTATTCTATATTATACAATTAAATATCTAATCCGTCATCAAGCTATGAGGAAAAGACATTAAATTTGAAGAATTTGAAGTAGCAATAGTTCAATGCAGAAGTCCTAAGAGTTGAAGACAAAGATTATGTATTTCTCTCTAAATAGCTCATATGATAAGCTCTGGTTGAGTGTTCACGACAGCATGACAGTAAGACTGCAGACACCTCGTAATCGATCCAAAGTTATGAGTTGAGTGGAGATACATAGTTCGGCCGGCAATGATGAAGACTTAAAGTAATTTTAATAAAGCTTCTTTATTAAAGTAAAAGAAAATCTACATCAATAATTCAACTTTAAAAGATTCTTCTGACAGCCTACTGACAGAATCATTCAACTTTATCTTTTTTTTACTGTTCACTTTTTGACTTTTGTAAAATAATTTGTCATTTTGCAATTATTAAGGTTCAAAATTATTTATCTTTATCGTTTTGTAATAATTAGATTTACTTTTTAATATTCAATCCTATCCATTAGGGATTCGATCTTATCTTTTAGTAAGTTAGATTAACTTTATTTTTGAATCCCACTACAGCCTATCTTCTTTAAAAGGACGATATGCCGCATGGAATAGTAACGAAAAGTGAGAGTCTAGAAAGAGTTTAGAGTAAAGATCTTGTACTCCTCTTGTAGTAAGAGCGGGCTTTGTGAGCCATATACTTAGGTTTAAAAATCCCCACTTTGCATCTAGTAGTCATAGAATGGGTGTAGTTTGGTTGGCTTTCACTTATTTTCCTTTCTTGGAGTGGATTCATTTCTTCAATTATGTCTCTAAAGGGTTTTGCCTCTAATTGTGTTGAACTTGAGCTATTTTCAGCTTCAATTTTCCTCTCGTGAGATTTTTCTTCAGTATTAGGGAAGGCTGAAAATGTACTGCCTTGATTTAGCTATTGATTTTTTGTACTTGTGCCACTTATTAGACTATTGTGGTTATGTTGTGCATCAAGAGAAGTTTTCGGCGGATTGTTTTCACTTGAAATGTTTGTTTTGTTGGACAATAAAAAAGAAAAGGTAACCAATTTAAGATTAGGTCTGTTTGTGTATTTTGGCATTTATGAAAGTTTAGGAAATCTTGTTTGAAGGGGAAGTCCTTCTCATTGACCTGAGAGGTAAGTTTTTCCTCGGGAACTTATACACTTACAACCCTTATGGACATTGCTATAATCAATAAAAACGCACTTTGTGGTATGAAACTAAAATGTGTGTCGTTGATAGGGTCTAAGGCAAGGGTAGCATGCACAACCAAAGGTTTTTAGAGACATACAATTAGACTTCTTTCCTGCTAGGGTTTCAATAGGTGTTTTGCCTCCAAAAACTGAGGTAGGTAGGCGGTTTATAAAGAAAACAACAGTGCTAAATGACTTCCACCAATATCTTGGAGGCATAAAAGATTGTGCTAAGAGAGTCAAGCCAATTTCTACTATATGTCAGTATTTTCTTTCGGCTCTCCCATTTTGGGGGGATGTGTGCAGGCAAGGATGCTTGAAATCTATACCATTTTCATTAAGAATATGTGTAAAGGCGTTGTATCCTCTTCCTAAATCAAATTGAAGAGTCTTCATTTTGGTGTCTTTGAATTGTTTAAAAATGGTTAGGGAGTATGATTTATTTTTCAAGAGATATATCCATATGAATCTACTATAGTCATCTAAAAAATGTATATAGTATCGACAGCCCAAAGTTGATCATATTGGTGTGGGGTCCTAGAGGTAAGAATTTATGAGTTTCAAAGGATTACTAGCACAAGATTCAGAAGATTTAAAAGGTAGGGCATGGATTTTTCCTAACTCACAAGCTTTACAAAAATCAGAAGATGTTTCGTTCAATTTAAGCTTTTGGTTACAACTTCTTAGAATCGACTCTAGGACTCTACTTGAGAGATGACCTAATCTCTTATTTACTGGAGACAGACATTATTTTTCCTCTAAAGGGACACATATTATATGGGGGTTTTGGAATTTAAAGACAATATATTGTGCTTTGTTTCACATACTTGACCTTGACTCTTATTGAAATAATAGGAACTAGGACTTCTTTGTGATGACACTTCACTTTCATTGAAAACAACACCATATGGTTTTTTGGTTGATACTACTCTTGATTGATTCCAATTGGTACAATCTACCTTTAAGCTTCCCTTGATGCAGAACACAACCCATGATTTTGTTTTTCACAACACAGAAATTTAAATGAAATTCCATACAAACCTCATTGTCATTGGTAAGCTTAACAACACTTATTAGATTTTTGGTAATAGAGGGAACGTGTAAAATATCTTTCAGCACAAAATTCTTTCTATTTGAGGAGTTTAGAGAGGATTTACTCATATTGGCAATGTGATGTTGTGACCTATCTCCCATTGTTAGGGATTCTTATCCTTTGTAGTTGGTTCTCTGCATTAGTGCGCCTTGGTCATTTGCCACATGAGTGCTTGCGGCACTTTCAGTACCAATTTGCATCCTTCATGATTTCAGGCCTAGCAATGTAGGCCATTTTTCTATAACGATCAGTAGATTGCATTTGAACATCTAGTTCGTATCTAAAATAAGAGTAGGCTGCTGAGTGCCCAAATTTACCACAAATTTGGCATGTTGTGCGATTGTTTCAACATCTACCTCCTCTTCCTCTGTTTCTAGCTCCACTTCTATTTCCATTTGTTCTGCCTATTTGATTGTTGTGTGTGTTTCTTGCTCCAGCATTGTATTCATGTTCCCAATTTGATTGTTTCTTTTGAATACCCAGTTTGCTGTTGCATTTACAAAATCTGCCACTGTTGGGATTACATTTAGATGGCTCTCAAAAGCTAGGAGTGTAGCATGTAGTTCTTGCCATGAGATTTGCTTGTGTATTAAGTTGACATGTGATAGGGAGATATTCTGCATCCAAACCTGTTAGTACATTAGAGATTAGATAGTCCTCACTTACCGGTTCATCAACCAATGCTAGATTGTCGGAGATTTGCTTCATGGCAGATAGATAATCAGCCATTCTCATTGTTCCTTTTCTGGTTGTTTGTAGTGTTGTTCTGAATTGGTTTAATCTGGCTTTGTTGTTTGAGCCAAATCTCATTTTTACTGCCTTCTAAACATCTATTGATGTTCTTTGATTTACAACATCACAAGCCCCACTGGGTTCCATTAATCCAAAAAGTCAACCTAACAAAGTTGGTCAATTGTAATTCATTTCTCACGTTCAAGGTTTAAAATGACCTCTACTGGTCTTTGTTGCTTGCTATGATATTTTCAGGTGGACATGCCTTGATTCCGAGGATAATGGAGTCCAATTGTTGCCCTCTCAATACTACCTCTGCCATTGATTTCCATAACGTGTAGTTGGTTTCATTGAGTTTTATTGTCAGTGTGTTGTTGAGTGTGTTTTTTAACATATTTGTTTGATTTATTGAGCCTCCCATTTATTGGTTTCCTGTGTTGACAGAATATGATCCACCACCCAAAGATTGAGGCATGATAGATTCTTTTCCTAGGTCCATGGCAATAATTTTGGGTGAGCTTTCCAAGCTCTAATACCAAGTAAAAAATGAGGGAAGAAATCGAGAGGCTGGAATATTATTTTTCTGTATTAATACCCTAGTAAACACAGATATATATATATATAGGGAAATTAGGGTAAGAACCCAAAGGGAAAAGGGCCTGGAATTAAGCCAATAATAGACAAAACTACAGACTTGTTACAGGGGTGTAAAAAGAGTATTATGTAGAGTTTTATTATTTGGCCTAAAGGAGCACATGTTTCAACGCTAACTATCCTCAATCTACATGGGTGTAAAAAGAGTCTTATGTAGAGTTTTATTATTTGGCCTAAAGGAGCCCATGTTTCAACACTAACTATCCTCAATCTACCATGAATTGGTGTGGACACCCATGAGAGAATTGAGAAATAACCATTCTTCTATTAGTGGCGGCTACTTGGAAGGAGAGGGGAGGAGTTTTTGTAGAAAAAATACCTAAAATTTCCCTTAAGATTTGACGTATAAGTTTTCTTATATAGGCATTGGGCCAAAACTCTAGTAGGCTCATTTTAACATAATTATTTAATTATTATCATTAAAACTAATTTAATTTTCATAATTGAATTCTAAGCTCTCATCTTATGGATTGGGGTCATGGACTCCTCCATGAATCCTAACAGTAAGTTTTGTCTCATTCAGGCTCTCAAAACTTGATGAGTCCATTTTCTATTTAATTGGCCATATAATAATAAATTAATAAATAATTTATTATTAATTGCCTAATTAAAAAATTTTAATTGAAAAAAAATAAATAATCTTTATTATTTAATTTTTTCTCAAACAAGTTTTCGTTGCAGAGGTAAAAAGCTAGCAAGGTAACCTCATGAACGTATAGCTTTTAGCTTCAATGGTCAAGATTAGTTAGTTAAACTTTTCACCTAACCAACCTCACCATTAGCACAAGGTAACTCCACTACGGACTTGAGGTTGCACTCTTGTAAATAAGTTATGTCTATGGATATAACCATAACAACTCATCTAGTCCTTCACAAAGTGACTCATGATTCCAACTAGGCAAAAATACTGCTTTGCCCTTGGCCACACCTCTTACTCCGTAAGAACTACTAGTTCTCTAATGGATAGCTGATAACTCTCCAAAATAGAGTTATTAGTAATCTTTATGGTGCAATTATGTCTTTATTGTTGATAAAATGCTCATGATTGATTGCTAAATTTTTAGAATGATCTTTGTTTTGCATCATTGCTTGAGAAAACCTCAAGTTTACTAATTTATTCTGATTTATACATGAAAAGGATGAACTTTGGGTATTCTATACTTAATTGATACTTATTTTACTTATTATACTTATTTTGTCGGCAGATCAATGAGGAAACATTATTTTAGCAGAAATTTGAAACAACAGATTGTTGAAAGAATGATTGAGCAATTCTGTAGCAAGACGAATGCATAAATAAATATGAAAATAAATAAAGACATTCAAAAACAAATGATATCCTTATTTCGATCATAAAAGATTCAATGAATGCATGACATGTGTACGAGTTGACCTAATTAGCTCTAAAAATCATGAGATAAATTGAAAGTTGCCGCCAAAGAGAGGGAGAGTTCATTCTCGAGAATTAAGCCTTTAGAATTTATTTTTCAACCATTAAAGTTAGGGAGAATCTTGACAACAAAGTACTATTGTAGGAAAAAAGTGCATCCACCATTGAAGGTTGGAGTGAAGAAGACGATTTAATCAGAATTGTTACTGGAGCGAATAAGATTCTGCAAAGGTTTCTTTATTGTAGAGAAGTGTTATCATGAACTTCATGGTTTCCATTATTGTTTTTCTAGCATTTCCATATTGTAGAATGAACTAATCATCTTTTAGGTGAGGATTAAGGATGATGGTGTTATTAACTTGATTTAGTAGTGAAGCATACTTGTTGAATTAATTTGTTTTAGGAGAGTTATTGAATGTTTAATATTCATGTTTGTTTAGTTAACACACATGAATAGCTTTTCTAAGTCTTCAAATAAAATAAAGAAAAATAGTTTGTTTCTAAAACGCGTTAGCCTCTTGGTTAGGTTAGTAGCTGGCTAAATGAGGAGGTTATGAATAATCACTCTCCTAATGCACCAAATACAACAGGTTTAAATTATACAAATATTTGGAAAATCTCAGAGGATTCTAAGATTATTGTTCTGTGAGTTGATTCCGCAAAATTATTGCTTCAGCATTCTATCTCAGGAAAATAACATTATACCTTAATCCAAACTTATTCCATCCATATTATTACAGTTTGAGAAGCATTTATTTTTTTAGTCATTTAATTTCATTCAGCACTTAGTTAACGAAAATCACAAATAATTATTCTTAATTACAAAAATAGAACTCATCTAAAGATTAAGTTTGAGTAAGTAAATGATTCTAATCCCTGTGGAGTTGGTATAAATACTTATCACTTGTTGTTAACTGTGCACACTTGCACAACCTGAGTATAGTTATCATTGCATATTTTGACTTGACTCTGTTAAGCAACAATAGCCTTCCTCATCATGGAAAAATTCTTTCTTGGGGGTATCAAGAAGGTGGGTACCCTACTATCAAAGCCCTGAATCATCACATTAAAGGAATCACTTATATAAACACTAAATACAAAGAAGTGAATATTTTGTACTTTGCAGTATTGAGTAGCTGTAAATTTTATCTTGTGTAGAAATGTTCCTAACTCCCAAATTAAATGTGTTCCCAAAACACATGGTTTATTAAGTGAACATGTAAGTTACTTTCATCACGTTGCTCAAAAGAACACATCTGCATGCGCAAAAATTCATAAAAAAACTCAGGATTTAGATCAAATGAGTATAGGATCATCTTAATGATGTGTTTGAATTTTCTTTAATGGTCTTACAAAAAAAGAGTAGAACACATCGTGGTCTAATCTTATGCAATCTCATTGCATATGATACCACCACTCACATGTCACCATGAACAATCTAAATAAGACCATTTGCATAACATTTACAAAGTGGATTGTATCAACAATGTCATTAAGATAAGGTCTCAAACCCTATTATTATATTGTAGATCATTTAAGCTACTACTATTAAACTTGATCCTGTCATATGTCCGTTACATACCAAGTTTAGTTACACATTTAGTGGCTTATGAGCCATTTAACATTGAATGTTGCTTATTTTGACAAGATACAAATAATTCTTAAGTTTATCATATTTATATCATTATAGTCTACATGATGTCACAAGTTTAGAACATAAATCTCAACACAAACACCTTGTAAACACACATAACAACACCTAGTATACATACAAAGAATCACTCAATGGGAAGAAGAAAGGACTCACCATGATGGTAAAGGCTTTGAATTCGGAAAACTTGTTCTCAATCCAAAATCGAAAACCCTCCATAAGTTTGATGACCAATCAAGTTTGAAGATTTTTCTAGGGCTTGTAAGATCTCAACCAAAAACATGTTCATGGTTTGGAGCAATGAACTCTTTCATTCATCCTTGCAAAATCCCTCCCCTCAAATGTACAAAGGAAGATTTCAAATAGCCTTAGAAAAGATAAGCCAACTAAAGGCAAAAGACAAACTCTAAACTAACCTAACTAGAATAATGTTTCAAATTCAACAAGCTATGCTAAGTTACAATTAAATTAGCTAACTAATGTGCATGACCTTTCAACATGGGCCTTGGACGTTCAAAAATATATTTTACAATTAAAATCCAAAAGAAGGTTGCAAGAAGAATTACATGAAAACAATACTTTAGGGCTAAATAAAAAAAAATAACCTTAAAATAATCCATAAATTGGAGCTCTCGAGTTTGATGTCTACATGTTGTTTTGAGGCTTATTTCTCTACTTGTTCTCTTTCCTCATGAAACTTGATACTTCAAGTGTTGAAGTGGAAACTTCTTTGATTGGGCTAAGTGGCATGATGTGTCTTACTTGAAGCATATCATTTGCCTTTGATGTTGGACCCAACCAACTAATGATCCACTTCGATCTTTTCATTAGACTTCAACGATAGAATTTCGTGCCCACTTGAGAGTTCGTATTTTCACCCATAACATTGGCTCCCTAAAAAATCCTCAAATTTTCAAGGTAAATAGGCGAACATTATGAAAGCGTCCAAAAAGTTTTAACACAAATCAAGTAATAAAATATACCCTTTACTATTGAAGAGAAAGCACCTTTTGTTTTTTTTCATTTACACCTCAAGTCTCAACTTACAAAATCAACTCAACAACTATCCAAAAGAAACTATAAATTTCATTATAAGAAAAAAAAAATAGCAACCTATCCTTCTTAGACAAGAATCTAAGCTAAACATGAATCAAAATAAAGACACACTGCCACTTTTAAATTCCAAGCAAAATAATATCAAAAGAAGATAGTCTAATGGTCTCTTTAGATCATATCTCCTTCACATCACTGATCACACCCAACAATGCATCATCGCAAATGTACGGGTCAATCGTAGTAATAACAGTCTAGGACACCGAGTATCATCCATAGAGAATCGTGATTGCTAATTTTCTTACTTATCAATTAATTCTTTCAATTTTATTTAAGGATCCCAATATCATGCAACGGTCTCTAAAAATAAATAAAGTATTAAAATGTATGCTAATGATGGATTTATAGAGGGAAAGAAGGTTCTAGGGTGTTGGCATGTTGAACAAAACACTTAGACAATTAATTAACTCGTGGGATGCAATTTAGTACACTTTTTATAAGTCTAAGGTTAATTGACTAGGGTTTCCCCCTCTTGAGGTCCACCAACTCTCGCAATTAACTCCCTATTTGATGTCTCGCAACAAGAATTTAAAAGTTGCAAAAAAGTAACCTAACCCGAACCTCTCAAACTCTCCTATCACTCTCGTGCATAGAAAACCATACGTCTAAAATCCTTGGTCTCATTTTACTACCCTCTCTCTCAAGCAAGAGAATAAAAACAACAAACAAACACTCAATGGTCAGTTGAATGCAGTGAATTTAATGCTGAAAAATAGAAGAAAGTGGTAAGAAATTTGCATTCCACAAGAAAATCAATAAATTCTAAGCGTTCATTACAACAAACACCCTAAAACCTAAGGATTTAGCTACTGGAAAACATAATATTCAACCCAGAAAATACAAGAGCATAATCAGAAAAGGAGAATGAAGAAGGAACTCTCAGATGAAATTCACGTCGTTTCTGCTGTAGACACGCTTCTTGAGGCATGGAAACTCGATCATGAGCACTCCAAAACCTCCCAAAAACTCCAGAACAGTAGCCCACTATCTTCTCCCTCAAATTCTCTCCCAAAAATTGCACAAAAAATTGAGCTCTTTAATAATAATGGCGAAAAAAATGTATATATATAAAATTTTCGGCAACGTCGAGATGCTAGGGACAGTGTTTTGACATTGGTTTGAAGTTCACTTACTGAAAATGAGCATTTTGGGTGCGCAGTCAAAAGGCAGTAGCGTCTCGACGATGCACATGTGCAGCAGGTGGGCAGTGTGTAGACAAAGGGCGCGGACACTCGCATTGAGGTTGGCACTGAGCGCGGCATCGACAGACTCTTATAAGGGGTGCGCGCTTATGCGCGCGGGGCGGATGTTGGCATGGACGCTGGCGTGAGGTTGTGCTGCTTGTGTTCTTCGATGTTGAGATGGCCTTGAATAGTGTCTCAATGTTGTTGCCTCGAGCTTGATTTTTTCTTCAGATTTTAGCGTCTCAATGTCGTGGCTTGGTGTCTCGACGCTGCAACTTTGGGTCGTCATCTATTTGGGCCCTATTTCTTCGTTTCTTGGCCGTTTTTGCTCATCTTGGGCCTGTTTTTCAACTCAAATTGACCCAGATCCATATTTCTGCCTCTTACTACTCGATTTCTACAAACTCAACAATAAACGCATCAAATTACACTTAAAAGCAAACAAAATCTCTAGACTTTAAGAAATAACACTTTTTAGAGTACTATCAACTACCCCAAACTTAGAGTGTTGCTAGTCCCGAGCAAAATTTAGACAAATAATTGAACTTCAATGCATTCATGATTAAGACTTCTAACTCAATGCAAAGTGACATGTAATGGGCACAATAAGAGAGACGTTCTAGCACATTGTATCAGCAAGAAAGCTGAAGGCCAAATCTTATCCTCCTGGTGTGTGTGTGAAAGTCCATCCCATTCGAGTCAATACAAGTCCTGAGTGTTTTTAATGAAGGTTTTCCCAAGATGCCCCTGCTTTGGAACTAAGTTAATCTCAAGTGAATGTTTCTAGTTTAAGGCAGCTTTTTCTTTTTCTTTTTTTTGCTAGCTTCTCTTTTTCTCTTCAAATCACTTTGCTTCTTTTCTTTTCTGTTTTCTTTTTGTCTTTCTTTTGCTAGAAGGAAAGGTTGTATGAACTTCATTTTAGCTTACCCCCGCTTTCTAGGCACTAAGCATCCAACTGTGAACAATACAACAAACTCTTCTTCTTTGCCAAAAGAGGAGCATAGTTAAAGTGTGCTACCTTCATTCTGGCTTACCCCTAATTCTTAGGTGCTGAGTATCCAACTACGAGCAACCTGTCTATTGTAGGACAATACTCACTCTCCTTCAATGCTTTTAGGCACAACAGGAAAGGTAGAGCAACCACTTTACACATTTTATTAAGCACAACACTTTTTGTTTTTTTTTTTCTTTCTATCCTTTTTTTCCAGCAAAAGCTACTTAACTTAGAAGCTCACTCTCCAAGAACCAGCCTATTTTGAAACATCATAGGTTTAACATCATTAATGACCTCCTAAACTTTCAAAACTATAAATAGGGTACTACGTACTCAAAATACAAGAAATTCAAAGAAGGATTTCAAACATGACTCAGATATGAAGAATGCTGATCACAGCCCACTGCGTTACCGCAAGTATACGGATCAAGTTGTAACATAAAACGGCCTGAGAGACCAAGTATCGTCCTCTAGGAATCAGATTTTCTAATTTTCTTAGTTATTAATTTATTCTTTCAATTTTATCTAAGGAATCCAAATTCAAACAACGATTCTAAGCTATAGAATTGAA
>JAOANK020672211.1:0-11478 GCA_026257165.2 Telfairia occidentalis | reverse complement strand
TTTGAATTAGTTTTGGACCAACAATATTTTTAGAATTTTTTTTTCAAAATACAATATTAAAATAAGACATCTGCAAAATTGGTATAATTGGGGCAAATTATTATAAAAGAATAGTAAAAAACGATGTTAAATTAATAATTTGATCTGTCATCCAAAGTAAAATCTTTTTTTTTTTCTGAAACAACATGTAGGGAAGGGATGGGGATTCGAACCTTTCACATTTTAATCGAAGAGATATGTTTTAATTAATTAAGTTATACTCGGTTTGGCCAGATTTGAATTTTCATTCTTACAATAGTTGAACGCAAAATAATAATAAGAATAACAATTTGATACGACCCAGTTTCAGGTGTAGTAAAAATATGGAGAAAGACGTAATTTAAAAGTGGATAAAAAATAATTTTAGAATAATGTGTAAAATTTATTAAAATTTTAGGAATTGCTAACTTTAGGTTTTTTGGGTCAAATTGAGCATAGTTGCATGTCTCCATGACCAAGAGGTTATGGGTTTGAATCTCCAACTTTATATATTGTTAAACTAAAAAAAATGTCAAAATATATGTTTTAACTAGTTGAACTGTGTTTAGGTTGACGCTAACTTGAACTTAAAACATATATCTTTTATCAAAATGTTGGAGATTTGAAACTCTAATTTACTAGTAATTTAGTGAATGTATATTTATACCATATATCAAATGGGCTATGAAGGTATACGTTTTCTGTCACCATTTTGCTACTTTTTTTTTTGTTTTTTGTTTCTTGTATTTTGTATTTTTTTTTTTTTAGTTTAACATATGGGGACGAAAGGATTACCTCTTGATTAGGAAGATATATTTTTAACCAGGTGAACTATGCTCGATTTGGAGCCACTTTCCTTTGTTCATTCATTAACATTCTTATCTAGTGTATTATTTTGCATTTACTTTCAATTAAATAAATATCAATTAAACAAACATTTAAATCGTAAGAATTTTTTAAAGTCACAAGATTAAATAACACACATTCATTAAAGTACAAAAAACTAAATTCTTAATTCAGTATAAATTATTTGTTTTTTTTTTTAAGAATATTACATTGAAAGTGAGATAGGGTGATTCCAACCTACAAACTCTTTTGAAGAAATTAAGGGAAATAGAAGATACCTGCTAAGCTAACTCACTCTACCATTAACACTGTGATTTACAAGATTACTTTTCATTACCTTTTTAAAAAATGTTGATTTAAGTTCTATTTTTGTATCTAAACATTCAAGTTTGTTTCATTTTAGTCTCTAAACTTTTAAAATGTTTGTGTTAGTTCTTGAACTTTTAAATTTGCTTCATTTTGGTCCCTAAACTTTCAAAATTTTCAAAATGTTTGTTTTGGTCCCTAAACTTTGAAAAAGTAACCATTTTAGTCCCTATATTTTATTTTTAGCAAATTAATGGCATAGCTTCATATATATATATGCATGTTAATGTGAATATGCATTTTAAGCTACATAGGTTGAAAACAAACATTGAACAAATAAATATTAGATAACAAAATTATATAGCAAGGATCAAGATGGTTACTTTTTGAAAGTTCAGAGACCAAAACGGACATTTGAAAGTTTAGGGATCAAAATAAAACAAACCTAAAAGTTCATGAACCAAATATAGACATTTTAAAAGTTTAAGGACCAAAATAGAACAAACTAAGTTTAGGGACTAAAATGAGATTTATACTGAAAATGTTATTCCACTGTAGTTTTGAAATAATTTGAAAAGTGAAAAGTATAATTGAAATGGGTCACCTAAACTTTTAAAATGGTATAGGGCATGAAAGAATACGATGAGCAACGATGGGTTGGGTATAGTCACGTAAAGAAAGTTTTATTCGAAGAGTTAATGAAGTCGTCCCACCAGCTAGAGTGTCAGGTATGTTTTCTAGTGATGATTTTTAGTATTAAATATTTATAATTCTTTTTAATTGACATTAGAAACTAAGAATGGCTATTGAATAGGCAATGGACATCTTATTTATCATACATACACGAAGCTTCTAAAAAATCATCACTTCTGTCATCATAAGTTCACCATTGTGGAGGTCGTGTTTGTTGTAAGTATTTAAATAAAAGAAATTTGAAATATGTTTATCATATATGTTTATACTAATGTCAAAAGTAAATTACAGAATCACTCAATCTCTTTGGATGGGTCGTAAGCAAGTTTGAAGGAACCGAACACAGGGTAGTATGATTGGAGCAAGGATAGCAATTGGCTGGACAAATGTTCTCAGCCTGTTGGATTATTATCAAACGTCTTAAGCTGAAGTTGATAGAGTGTACGGTCCTAATGTGCATTGACATTCGTTGGAAAAAAATAATTGTGTGGGACTCACTTAGTCGAGCGGTGAATGATGATGATTTGATGAGACGGTTTAGACCACTATATGCTGTCATAACTTCGCTCCTAATAACAGGTGGTATCTTATCACAAACCTCTACGATGGATCCATGGAATTTAGTTCGAGCTCCATTTGCTCGGCAGTAAGTTGCTAGTGGTGATTGTGGTACGTTCGTTTTAAAATTTTTTGAGTATGATGAAACCAGGGCAAGTATGCACACATTCACCCAGGAAAACATGACCACGTTTAGGAAGAAATTTGCAGCAGAATTATGGTACTTTAGTACCGATAGAATCAATTGAATTGCAATAATCTTTCTAACCATTTTGGTTTCTATTATTCTTAATTATTCAAAACAAATTTACATGTTAACTAATATTGAGATAAATATTTTGAATGATCGCATTGAAATATTCATTATTATGATATGTTTAAACTAGAATTTTAACACAAAAATCTATAAAATTTAGAATTCAAAGTTGTGAAATCTAACCGTTTAAAATATAGTTGAATTTGAAATCATCTTATTTGGAGACAATTCATTTGAAATATGAATTAAATGTTAAGTGTAAAATTATTAGAAATAAATAAGCAAAACCTTTGAATTTTATTAGTAATTATGATTAAAGGAAATGTAAAAGTATAATTATTATAAATAAACCAGCAAAAACTTTTCATATTGAACTTATTTGTTTTCATGATTTTTCATAACTTTTGTTATTATATATTTAAATGTAATACCTATTAATTTTATATTATGTAAATAAAGAAAAAACTTTGAATCTTTCCACTTTTAATATTTCAAGATTTAAAAAAAAAAGTTATATCAAACATGCTATTGACAAAACTTTTTGTCATATTTAAATTCCTATTGATATTCGTTTTTATCGGAAAAAAAAAAAAAGCAATCGCATGCACAATAAAAAATAGGAAACTGAAAATCCTAGTTATCGGTTATGTTCTCGATCCATTTATCGGTGTCACTTTTGGTCCAAAAATCGGTGGTTATCTAGGGCAATAATTTACTTGTCTCTTAAAAAATTAATGGTTCTTGTTGGTTTCTTATTAACAAGTTCGATCAAAATGGTTATCAAGGTCGTATTTACTTATACAACTTATCAAATTTGTGTTCTCCATTGCTTTGTCTGAATCCTTAGTCAGCATACCGGTAGGCATCGAGCTTGAGATTTCCTGTTTTTCCAAAACATTAGAGGAAATAATTTAAGAATCTGAAGGAACAGTAATGATTAAAAAAAAAAGATCATAGATTTCATTGATAATTTTTTTTCATACAAAATAATTTTTTGTTTGGGAAGAAAGGCATGTAGGAGGGAGGGAGGCTTCATCCTGCTAGAAGCCTTTTTCGTCACCTCTTTCGCAGCAAGCTCTTTCTCCCATGCCACCATGGCGAGGTGCTCTCGCACTCCTTCATTATCGAGTCCTCCGGCTTCTTGAGGTCTTTGAAGATCTTTTGATGATCTTCTCTTGCCTCATTTAGCACATTTGCCATTTTCGAGGCCATACAGTAGTATTCCAGAATAAGGCGCATGGTTGTGGTTCTTCATTTTCTTCCTTCTCGATACTGCGGCGTGTCTCAACGCAGTTGGCCAACCCCAACTTCCTTTAGCATCTTCGTAATTGTAGTTGATGTCATTGTGGATGTGACGTACAAAATAAATGTATGAAACAAAATAAGTGAACAAAATGATAAAGACGTTTGAACAAGCGATGTGAATGAGTATAACAATTTCCTTCTTATATATATATACGAACAAGTGCCAACAATTAATTTTTGCGACCCCTTGGCTTTCTCCAAAATCCTAGTAATTATCGTTAAGCGTGTGAAAATTTAATTTTGACAACTAATCATTTGAACTTTCTCCAATAAGCGCATTGAAAATTAAATAGAGTAGGTGTGGTGTATTAAACTCCCTCGAACAATGTTTGAAGGATTTATTAAAAAAAAAAAGCGTTTTTCTAGCCAATCAGTTTATTTTCCTTGATTTAACTCTAATTTATAATTATTGATAACCATTTATCTCAGTGACCATCCCAGCATTGCTATTGAGATCCTAACCGATAGTTGACCGAGCCAAATAATAAATAAACTCCCTACTTTTAATAATCTAACATTATTGTTAATATAATTTATAATTTGTTATTAATTTAAATAAAACTCTAGATCTCGGTGAACATCCTGATTACCATTGCTATCGAGATCTGTACCGATAGTTGATCGAGCCAAATAATAAATAAACTTCTTCCTTTTATTAATATAACATTATTGTTAATATAGTCTATAATTAGTTATTAATTAAAATAACAACTCTTCAGACTATCGAATTTTAATTTTAAATAAAAACTAAATGAATTAAAGTGAAATTATTCATATTTTTTTAAAATATTTTATTTATTTATTATTATTTCCCATTATCATTGCATGAAATCATTCTCATCAAATCGTTGCAATTGCTTCAATAAATGGAGAGTAGGTTTGGTGTATTCACTACTTTCGCACGAGCTTCTAACTGATAATGTGAATAGTCAAAATTTTCAAAATCATTACTTTGAAAAGTTGAAGTCAGTACGTCAAATCGTTTGGATACACATGAAATCGTGATAATAACTTCACTTAATGGAGTGGGTATGATATATTAAACTCTCACCAATACAGTTCGTGTCATTAATTAAGTTTGTGTATGTAGCCATTTTATTCCCAAAACTCCAAACTTCAGTGTTGTTCACGACAACACTTTCGCCCAGTATTCAAGCCGATAATTGACTGAGTTTATGAATAGTGGAACTTATCAAATTTTTTGAAATCATCACTTGTAAAAAAGAATTATTACCTCTGATATTCAGACCGATATGTTAATAGTACTCTTATTAATATATTGAAGTCATTACTGGAAAGAGGAAAAAAAAACTATTACCTCCATCGCATCGTGGTAGTTTCATTATATCAAATTATTGTAATCACATCTGTTAATTGAGGGGTTGTGGTGTTATGAATAAACAAACTCTCTCCATCTAATAAAAGAACTTCCTCAAATAGATTTAATTTTTTAAAAAATTCTTGATTATCTTGCACGATGCCTCGTTTGTATGTTTGCTATGGGGGCGAATGAAACAAAGCAAGGAAGGAATACAATGAAGGTGAATTGAAGGGCTTCGATGCTGACATTGAGATGTCGTTTGACATCTTCCTACGTATATTATATTTGCTAATGAAAATTAATGGACATGAGTTTCACCTAACCATACGATGTGTATTCAACTTCATTATCACAACAGTAGCATTTGTTCTGAGAAATGATGAAGACCTACATTTGTTTTTGATGAGTGAAGATGTTTCGCGCATGTCGTTGTATATATCAACTTCAATTAAAGACATGGAAACTAGTCTGAGTAATATTGTATGCGACAATATACCCTCGACATCATTTCCATGCTACATGGGGCAAGACCCAACAAAATCTAGTTTAATGTCAACAAATTATATTAGCTAGTACGTAGGCTCTTTCACGTTTATGCCATACGGTGGAATGCCATACGTGCCCTTCATGAATCCTTATTATTCTAAGAATATATTCATATGACTTGAGTGTGGATGGGCCAAACTCGTTTACAAATTACGTTTCGTCATCCTAGGGACAAAATGAATCAATTTATGAAGATCTAGAAGAGGAGGATGATGAAGAAGAAGACAATTGTGGTGAGGAAGTTTTGGAAGAAGAAGGTGACGGTGAAGAAGTGGTTCCAAACGAAATTCATATCGAAATCCCTCAATCACATCTCACATATGCCACTACCCAGTCAACTATTGTGGCCCCAGAATGCAATCGTCTGGCAAAGGAAAACAAAATTACAACAGCTGGCCAAAGTTCTTCATTCACTTATATTGAGGTAGGACATATATATATATATATATATATTAGAAAAAGAGATTTGGCAATGAAGTTGTCGACGTTGGCCATGAGGAAGAATTTTGAGTTTTGGGTTAAGAAGTCAACGACAGATCTGTATCTTGTTACATGCGTTGGCAAGGGATGCGAATGAAGACTTCGAGCGATAAGGACGAAAGGGAGCAATGTTTACAAAGTAACAAAACATTGTAATCAACATATATGAGCTCATCAACTTATGAACCACGATCACCAACAAGCACGAGGTTGTTGGACATTTTATCAAGTTCAAATATGAAGATTTCAGTCGTTGTTATCACCCAAAAAAGATCATTCAAGATATATAGGAAGAATACAACGTTATCATTAGCTACGAGAAGGCATGGCGAGCAAGGAAAGAAGTATTGTGCATTGTTTGGGGGTAGCTCGAAGGGTCTTATGCAGTGCTAGAAAGGTATGGCGAAGTCCTAAAAATTGCCCACCCAGGGTCATTCTTTAACATCAAACTTGAAAATAATACTTACTTCAAGTACGCTTTCATGGCCCTTTGTCCTTTGATAAGGGGGTTTCAAAGTTTCATTCGCTGAGTCCTGGTTGTCAACGGAACCCACATGAGGGAAAAATTTAAGAGCTATTTGTTGGTAGCTGCATCGGAGACGCCAATAATCAAATTTACTCAATTGTCACTGGGGTTGTGGATGTCGAGTCTGAAGAGTCTTGGACTTGGTTTTTCAACTAGCTCAAAGAAGCAATTGGTGAGGTGGACAAACTGGTATTTGTGTCTGATCTAAATGCCGACATCGCAAAGGGACTTCAGACGGTCTTCCCTGGGTGTTTCCATGGACTATGCCTACACCACCTCAAGATGAATCTCAATAAAAAGTTCAATATTGACTCAATCAATCCATTAGTAATTCTTACGACAAAGGCATTTCGGAAAACTGACTTCCTTGCATGCTGGAATAAAAAAAGGCCCCCAGGAATGAAGTAGCATCTTGAGGAGATAGGGTTCGATAGGTGAGCTTGAGCGTACAAAAAAGAATTGAGGTATGAAAAAATGACCACCAACATTGCCGAATCCATTAACGCAAGGTTTAAAGATGCAAGGAAGCTGCCAATTATCGCAATGCTGGAGAATATTATAGGGGTTATGCATCACTGGTTTGTTGACTGTCGCAATTCTGCTGCTGAATCTAAAAAAGTTCTATCTACATACGAACAAGAGGTTTTTAAGGCAGTGGAGGAGGCATCATGATCACACACAATTAATGCCATTAACTAGCACAAACATGAAATAGGCGATGGACACTTGGGTGGTCGCGTTAACCTTAATGCACGTACATGCACATGCAAACTCAAAACTTCAGTGTTCTCATGTTGTCGCTACTTGTAGGTATCGCTCCATTAACGTGTACGCCTTGTGTTCCACCTCCTATAAAATTGAATCTTTAATTTGCTCCTACGCTGAGCCCATTTTCCAAGTGGGTCACCAGTTAGAGTGAAAAACTACGTCAACACTCTGTAGTTTGATCATTAAATTGCCCAAAAACAGTGAGAAGAGTTGGAAGACGCCAAGAAACAATGATTTTGTCACAAGGGGAGTTCTGGAAAACGCACAAGTGTGGTCATTGTGGTGCTTCCCGCCACAATAGAAAAACATGTCGAGAACCCCTAAGTAATGAAATGGTGTCTATATTATTTTTGTATCATGTCTATATTGCTCCTTGACATACTACATCACACATACAAATATATGTAAGCTTGTTATTTTCCTACTTTGAACAAAATTGACACCCTCGGTCTCGCTTTCGACCGAAATCTAGGGCTGAAAACAGATCGGAAGGTATTATAATAATTAAATGAATTTACGACTGAAACTTTGAACGATATTCAAAACGTAATAAACATGAAGGTAATAGTTTCGAGGTTGATAAGGGGCGGTATTTGAATTGAGAATGTCAGCAAAAAAGCTACCAAAATTACTTCTGCACAACAAGAAAATTAATTTTGGACTTGATAGCGGTCGGTATTGGAATCAAATTTCTAACTGGGAATAAGGTTTTTCGGCTGCATATTGGGCAATTAATGTTGCTTCAGCTTCATCATATTTTGGGCTGAAAAAATATAATACAATTAACGATTATAACTTACAAAATTTAATATCGTAGTGAATGATTAATAACTTACAAACAATTGTAAGTTACAAATTATACGTTTATAAAGATTGAATTAAATAATTAGTTTTACACAAATTTAGAAATCTAAAAAATACAATTAACATCCTATACAATTTTCTTCACAGCATTGGTTTGTTCGCCCAAATCTTACGGCAAATTACTTCTTAAAAGTCCATTTGTTCTTGGGTACAACCATGTGTGGGTGTGTCGGGATGGGGATAGTTGCTTCCTAAGAATTCTTTTTCAATGCTATTCAAGATGGGGGCAGTTGGGTCGTAGAAGTTGTTATTAGCCTTCTTCTTCAAACGAACATATTCGAATCGGGCAAGCATTATCTATGGACGTTTACTAGCCTTCTTCAACAGATTTGCTTTCAATACGTCCATGGGCTAAAATAATTTGCACGATTTCAAATTCATGTGGATTCTAATGTTCCTGATTAGTCTAAACATCCACGATCGGTGAGAAACATGCTCTAAACTCACCAGAACGGAGGCTTGTGGAACGGAGGTTAGGGGAACATCCTTCAAAAGAACAGTACTCCCAATCACATCCTCCGTAACATTCTCTAATGAGGCTTCAGGAATAATGTTCCCAATCGGATCCTCACTAACTCCATCCACAGTTTTCTTTTTGCCCTCACTCACTCCATTTCTTAATTCTTTTTGCTCCGCACGAACTCTATCAGGGGGTTTTGAGCACCCAACCACATCATACGAAAGTGGATAATGCCTTTTCCTTCCCTCTTATTGAGGATGACCTCAAACAACTAAATAGATATTTAAAGAAATAAGAAAAACACATTTATGATCCAGAGCAACAAATCAAATCAATTGTACTTAAACAAGAAATAAATAATTACACAATGCAAACCTTAATCAAGATGTCAACTTTGCTCGTTAGCTATGAAACTGCATTTTTTATTCCTTTGACTTCCTTTTCGATTATAGTAAAGCAGGAATCTAGTCTACGACAGTGAGTAATAATTTCTTTTGTCAGGATATTGACCTCCTCATCTTCAAACGTCTCTTCAGGAAGATTGTTTGTAGGATGGTGAGTAAGAGAAACAGAAGTACATTCTGGTAGGTGTGGTGGTGGTGGTGGTGGTGATTGTTCACGTGTTTAGACCTTAAGACAATCTATGTGCATCATCTCATCCTCTGTCGCTTCCAATCGATAAGTAATTTGAGCCTGATAAAAAATGAAAATTCGTAATAAGGAAATGACAACATTGAATTTAAATGACAACACATTTATATGTTCCAAGCGAAATACATCATTATCAATTATCTCGTATGAAATAGACCAACTATTAGATCGTCATAGGATACGAGAGATGGCATTGTCATTAGCAATTTTGACAATGGGACTACACGTAAACATAATCTCATCTATCTATATCTACAATACATAAATTACACAATCAGTACATTTTATATTTCGTATAATAACTAAGTATAATACTTAAAATTAAGCAACTTGAAAGGCTTGAGGGAAACCATATAAGCTGCAAGTCTCTCCACGTGCATCGTTTGGATTCTTGTTGAGCCTCTCCTTGTGGAGGGTCACTTTACCATCCAACGCAGACTTCATCTTGGTGATGGTTTTGTAAAAAATCATCGAGCTCCAATCATAGTTGCAAAATGATTGCAAATTGTCGATTATACCGAGGAGAGAGATGTGAACAAGTTGAGTCTTCTCTCTCCCCATCATTGCCAGCTTGATAAAGTAAAAAATGATAATCTTCGCGGCATCTTCATTCTCATTAAGCTAAAGTGTGGGGTAAAGATCATCAACTCTTTCACCCTCATTCTAGTTTTGTCATTAAAAAAGTCATTTAAGTCTTAACTCAGAGCTATTTCTTGGCTTGATGTCTACTTTTCTATGCTTCAATCCTGTCATTAAGTCGAAGTTCTCCTTGCGAAATGTAACCTTCGGACCCAAAATATTGAAGGTTATCATCATGGCTTCAACCTCCTCAACTTACCTCATAAGGAAGTAATGGACTAAGGGGCCATTGAACCTTAGGTCCATTTCTACCAATGGACCGAAGCATGTTTGCTTGAACATGTGTAATTGCTTTGCACTCAACTTATTCTTAATGCTATCAATTGCACTGCTTGCATGAGAGGAGCATGTGAGAGAGGCATGAAAGTAATCTGACAAGTTGATCTTTGCTACCATTTCCATCCCTAAGCATGCAACAGGTAGAAGACTTTTATTTCAATACTGAGAACATAATACAGAGAATAATTTTAACTAATCTAGGTTATGGAATCTATTTAAATGTACACTAAACGCATTATTTTCCTCATACTCTCGATAGAAACATTGCCCTAGAACGTAACCGAAATGGATAATTTTCACTAATCTCGATTACAAACTGGTTGAAATGTACACCGAACTCCTTATTTCCCTCGCACTCTCAGTAGAAATACCGCCCTAGAGCGAAATCGAAACAGATAATTTTAACTAATCTCTGTTACAAGACGGTCGAAATGTACACCGAATGCCTTATTTCCCTCGCACTCTCGATAGAAATCAAAAAGGATAATTTTAGCTAATCTCGATTACAAATCGGTCAAAATATACATCGAACTCCTAACTTATCTTCCCTCAAACTCTCGGTTGAAATATCAATAGAAAAGGTAACTGAAACATCTATTTTGACTAACCTCATTAGAAACTACTCAAAATGTGCATCGAACGCCTTACTTCGATGAGATCCTGGTAGAAATACCTATCGATAACATAACCGAACCAGAGGCGAAACAACATTTTTTCGCCATTTCGGTGAACATTTCGATTGATTTCAGACAGAACCTACCCTAACCCCAACATTTTTTTTTTGCTCAGTGCACTGCCTGGTAAATAATCTAGACAAAAGATAAAAATATAGATATTGGTAACTCAGATATACGGATATATCGACGAATATTCTGGAAAAAATCATAGAAATCACAGAAATTTATAAAAATATTGTGATTTTTTTTTTTTTGTAAAACTTTGTAACAAACTTATTTGAGTTA
>JAOANK020672104.1:0-23897 GCA_026257165.2 Telfairia occidentalis | reverse complement strand
TTTATAATAAAGCTATGAAAAGGTTTTATAACATTAAAATTATGCAATTGAAGATGAACTTTCTAAAGCATTTTTTACAGCACAGAAAAAATGCTATGAAAAGTCCAAGACTTTCAATAACATCGCCTACCACCGCGTTCCAAAAATGCTATAAAAGGTCTATGATAACATTTTTTTGATGCTATGGTATGTGATATTTGTTGTAGTGTGTTTAAAGCTTCTATGTTATTTTTTGCCTTGTCTTTTCTATTTTGCTTATAGCTTACTAGTTTTTTATTAAAAAAAAAGGAGGAGGAGAAGAAGAAGAAAAAGTAGGAAAAAAGAGAAAAAAAAAAAGAATAAAAAACACAATAAAAGTAAAAGAGGAGAGAAGAGAAGGAAGAAAAATAGAAGAAGTCTGTTGTGAAAAAAACGTGTTGTTGCATCTGATTGAACATTTTAGTCCTATGCCTTATTAGATTGATCTCGTACTGAATTAATTCCTATTTTAAACCTTGTTGAGTCTACTCTTTGACTAGAAAGTTCCAACTCATTTGGGGGGAAAAAATGAAGAAGAAGTAGAAGCTGTCCAGGGAAGAAAGAGAAACAGCACCAGACGGTGTCTACCTTGACTTCCATCCCTAAAACCAAGCCCTTTTTCTTATGTTCATTTTGGGAAAATCCGTTTTCTTTATTTTAGAATATCTATAAGAAATTCCAAATTAATTTGGAGTCAAAACCCTACGTACATACCCCCTTAAAAGATGGAATATGATAGTAAGCCCATAACACTGTTGTCTGACTTTGAAAAATTCCACAGCCTTCCATACTTATCCAAATATGATTGTAGTCGATGGTTATCTTCCATTTTGAGTATAGTTTTATGCTCAATTAATTTTGAACCATTTCCTTTTAAGACCCATTCACGTCATTAGCAAATGTAGACATTATTCATTCAGTATTTTCCAAATAGTGTTTTTTCAGTTTTGACCAACCTTCACTCTAAGGGATATTCATCCAAATCTACTAATCCAAATTGAATTGCATCCCCTGTAAGTGTTCTTAGGTCAATTCCTTACATGAATCTGCTTTTATTTTAAAATTGGCATGAACCGTTTGCTTATGCCAATAGCTTCAATTTGAGTCTTCTACTGAATTTCATCTCTACATTGTGTTGTTGAGTAGTCTGTCTTATTCATTTATTTGTTCAAAACTAGAATTGATATTTTTCTGATATTTTGCATGGTTAAACTAGACAACTTAAGCTTTTAAAATCTGCTATAAAATTAAAATTTCCATGAGTATTGTTCATGCTGATGCTTTAAATTTTGCCAAAATTTTGGGAAAAGTTATCTTGATTGCTGCCTGTATTGCACTGTCTTTGTGGAATCTTATTGCTACCTTGTGTTACTCTTTTGTTGTTCCTGCTTCTAATTACTTTTACTTGTTCAGTCCAATTGTGATTCACCACAAGCAACCTAACTTGATGATGTAAGGGAATTTATTGCTTGAGACAAGCTTGCACACTCATGGTTACTTCACCATTTTAAACTTGAGAGGTTGTGAGCAAGAGGCCTTCAACCTTGAGTGGCATGTAAGGGATAACAAAAAAAAAAGGGGGAGAAGAGAGGATAAATAAGTAAGAGCCACTTATTGTATTTTTTTTTTCTTTAACCTTCTTTTGTTTTGTAGCCATGGTGAATAATTTACTAAGAGTACCTACGGTGGAAACAAACAATCAAGAGGTAAGGAATGAAAAGAGTGAATTTAATGTGGCAGGTAATCCAAGGTGGGTAGAACCACTCTAAGAAAACTTAAAAAGGGTTCATCAGAACCTAGAACAACTCACCACCCTAATGCAAAGAACGGAGGCTAGGTTACGAGAGATGAAAAGGCAAACCCCCCAAATTCCCCCACCAAACCGACCACCTAGGGGATTAGGTTGAGAGGGTGATGAAGACTATGACTTTACGAAGTTGGATGAGGGAGATAACTACTTGGAAGAAGAGGAAGTACCTTTTAGAGAACCTAGGTACCATGGCCAATGGAAAGGGAGGAGAGGAGGTTACCAAAGAAGAGAAGAAAACCTTTATCACCATCACCATCATCATCGCCCAATGAGGGAACATAGGGAAGAAGACCGAGCCTTGGGAGGGATTAAACTTAACTTTCCCAATTCTTATGGGAAATTCGACCTCAAAGAGTACATCCAATGGGAATAGAAGGCCAACTTTGTGTTTGGATGCAACAATCTCCTAAAAGAAAAAAGGGTACGTGTTGCCATATCTCATTTTAAAGATTATGCACTTGAATGGTGCTATCATTTATTGATGTATAAGAGAAGGGTACAATTACCACTCATAGCTACTTGGAAAGAACTCAACGAGTGCATGAGAATGAGCTTTATTTCTAAACACTTCTAAAGAGACAATGCACAAAGACTCCAATGGTTGTAACAAGGTACCAAAAGTGCAAAAGACTACCACAAAGAGATAGAGAACTTGCTAAACTGCTTTGATGCGAAGGAGGATGAGGAGGCAACCATGGCACGTTTCCTTGGTGGCCTAAATGAAGATGTGGCTGACAAGCTAGATCTCCAATTCTATTAAGATTTGGAAGAAATGTTACGCTTAGCTGTCAAGATTGAGAAGCAAAACAAAAGAAGGAAATCAAGGTATAAGTTTCACTCTAAACCTCACACACGTAGCACTTGGAAGAGAGATTCAAAACGTAGTAAGGCTAAATCATCCATGAACAAGTATGTGAGTGAGAAACAAAAGTAAAAGGAAGAGGCTTCCTCCAAAGGGAAGCAAGTGGCCTAAAATCCCCCTATTAGGACTAGAGAGCTTAAATGTTGGAAATGCCAAGGAATTGGCCAGATTAGCCGTGAGTGCCCCAACCAAAGGGTGGTGATCATGAAAGAGGGGGAATGGGTTTCAGATGAGGAAGTTGAGAGTGAGAAGTAGGGGAAAAACACCTAGGGAGCCACTTTAGTAGTGAGGAGGAAATAAAGGACCCCTATACCCTAACCATAGTAACTAGAAGAGCACTTAGCACCTTGGCCAAGGAAGATCACTTAGAGGACCAACAAGAAAACCTATTTTACTCTAGATGCCAAGTCAAGAACACTCTATGTGTCCTAGTTATAGACAATGAGAGCTGCACTGATGTAGTGAATACCACATTTGTGTCTCGATTAGAATTAAGCACCACACCCCATCCTAAACCCTATAGGTTGCAATGACTCAATGACAATGCTGACATCTAGGTAAGTAGGCAAGCACTTGTTTCTTTAGCTATTCACAAATATAAGGATGATATTCTTTGTGATGTTGTGCCTATGCTAGCAGGGGACTTGCTTTTAGGGAGGCCTTGGTAATTCGACAAAAGGGTGATGTGTGGGGGATACCTTAATTGGTATACTTTCACTCATAAAGGTAAGAAAACTACCTTGCTTCCTTTATCTCCCAAAGAGGTGTGAGTTGATCAACTTAAACTTGAGAAGAGGAAGGTGGCAGCCAAGGCCAAGGAAGAAAAGAAGGCAGACCACAAAGATGAGCACAACAACAAAGGTCAAAATTTGCTCTATTTTCTCAAAAGGCCTTACTGCTGTTGATGTGCAAGGGACCATGTTTGCACACTAATGATTTTAAACCTACTTTGCCTCGGGAGTTTGTTGAACTTTTACAAGAATTTGTGGACATCTTTTTCAAGGAACTTCCCAAGGGACTCCCACCATTGAGAGGGATTGAACATAAGATCAATTTCATTCCCTAGGATCCCATTCCTAATCGACCAGAATATCAAACCAATCCCAAAGAAGCAGAGGAAATTCAGAGGCAAGTGAATGAACTCTTTGCCCTCATGTATGTAAGGGAGAGCCTTAGTTCGTGTAGTGTTCCAGTACTTTTAGTTCCTAAGAAATATGGAAAATGGAGAATGTATGTGGATTATCGTGCAATCAACAAGATAACAATCCAATATAGACATCTCATTCCTAGGCTAGATGGCATGTTAGATGAGCTTCATGGATGTTGTTTGTTCACCAAAATAGATTTGAGATCCAGTTACCACCAAATTAGAATGCATATAGGGGATGAGTGGAAAACCGCTTTCAAACCTAAGTTTGGTTTGTATGAATGGTTAGTTATGCCTTTTTGTTTATATAATGCAGCTAACACATTCATGCGTTTAATTAATAATGTTCTTAGAAAGTTCTTAGACAAATTTGTGGTGATGTACTTTGATGGCATACTTGTTTACTCAAAATCATTTTAAGAATATATGGAACATATGAAAAGTGCGTTGACACTTGAAGAACTGAAAAGTTTTATGCTAATCTCCAAAAGTGTTGTTTTTTTTTTTAGAAAGTTAAATTCTTAGGCTTTGTCATTTCAAGCAAAGGTGTGGAGATTGATGAGGAGAAGATTAGAGCCATCAAGGAGTGGCCTACACCTCAAAGTGTAGGAGAGGTAAGAAGTTTTCACGGTTTAAAGACTGTAACACTCTTGCTTCCCCTTTAAGTTAGTTGGTTAAAAAGAATGTATCCTTTTCTTGGGGAAAGGCAAAAGAGCAAGCTTTCACCATTTTGAACGAAAGGTTATGTCAAGCCCTTTTACTTGCTTTACCTAACTTTGACTTAACCTTTGAGATTGATTGTGATGCAGGTGATGTAGGTATTAAAGCAGTTCTCACTCAAGAACACAAGCCAGTGATGTACTTTAGTGAGCAATTGACCGGAGCTCCATTGAGATACCCCACATATGACAAGGAGCTCTATGTTTGGGTAAGAGCTCTACAAACATGGCAACATTATTTATGGCTAAAAGAATTTGTTATTCCTACGAAACATGAAAGTTTGAAACATTTAAAAGGCCAAGATAAGCTAAATCATAGGTATGCGAAGTGGTTAGAGTATATTAAAATGTTTCCATATGTGATAAAGTACAAAAAAAGGTAAGGAGAATGTGGTCGTGAATGATCTATCAAAGAGGTATGCTCTCTTTTCCACTTTAGAATCAAAATTCTTAGGTTTTGAGCACATTAAACCATGGTATCTAATTGACCTTTCTTTGGACCTATTCTCAAGGCTTTAAATGAAGGCGTTGCTAACGACCATTACATGTTCTTTGAAGGTTTTTTGTTTAGAGAGAGACAAGAAGTTGTGCATTCCTAGTGGTTCAATCCGAGAATTACTAACCAAGGAGGCTCATGCAGGTGACCTCATGAGATACTTTGGTGAGAATAAAACTTTGGACACGTAGGCCGAACACTTTGATTGGCCAAGAATGGTAATGGATGTTATAAAGGTAATTGCACAATGCTTGGCATGCTTGCAAGCAAAGTCAAGGTTAAAACCTCATGGTATGTATAATCCTTTACCAATCCCCAATACTTTTTCGGTTGATATATCAATAGATTTTGTCTTAGGCTTTCTTACAAGTAAACGAGGTAAGGATAGTGTCTTTGTTGTGGTTGATAGGTTTAGCAAAATGGCTCATTTCATACCTTATGCAAAAACAAATGATGTTAAGCATATCACTGATTTATTCTTAAAAGAGGTGGTTAGGTTGCATGATATTCCTAAGATTATTGTTAGCAATAGGGATGTAAAATTTTTAAGCTACTTTTGGAGAGTGTTATGGAGTAAATTGAGGACTAAACTTTTATTTTCAATCACATGTCATCCTCAAACTGATGGGTAAACGAAAGTAGTAAATAGGACAGTGGTCACAATGTTTAGCGCAATTCTAAACAAGAATTTAACTCATTGGGAGCATTGTTTACCCTTTGTTGAATTTGTCTATAATCGAGCTATGCATTGCACCACTTAATGTTCCCCATTTGAGGTTGTTTATGGTTTTAACCCTTTGACTCCTCTTAATTTGATATCTTTTCCATCTAATGATTTAGCTATTGTTAAAGTAGAAGAGAAGGTACAAAAGATGCAAAGATTTCACCAAGAAATCAAGGAGAGGATTGAGAAAAACAACCTAAAGATAGCCTCCAAGGTAAAAAATAACTGCAAGCTAATGATCTTCGAGAAAGGAGACTAGGTGTGGCTCCACTTAAGGAAAGAAATATTCCACAATGAAAGGAGCCCGAAGCTCAATTCGAAGGGTGATGGGTGGTACCAAGTACTTGAGAGGATAAATGACAATGCTTACAAGCTATGCCTCCAACATAAGTATGGAGTTGATTCTACTTTCAAAGTCATTGACCTTAGTCCTTTTGATTTAGGTAACTTTTTGGATTCGAGGTCGAATCTTCTTCAAGAAGGAGGGATGATGTGCATCAAGGATACCAAACACTACCAAAAAGACCAATCACAAGATTGCAAGCCAAGAGAGTGCAAGACTCCATCAACAAACAAGTTTAGAACTTGCTTCTTATATGGTCAAGCTAGAGTCCAACGAAGAGGAAGGCACTCTCTACTTTAACATATGAAATGTTAAGCCCAAAGAAGAAGAAGGATAAATGGAGAAACAAGCTTCAAGACAACTTGAAGAATCCAAGTTTGAAGGCTCTACTTTTAGTGCTAATTTAGGGGTTAAACCCTAATTTCATATTTTTCATTATTCTCTTGATGTATTCTTCTCTTGAGCTTCATGTGTAATTTATTTAATAGCTCTTAAGCCCAAGTTTAAGATTATGTAGCTTTATTTTGCCCATTTGGGAAAAGAAACCCCATAAATATTGTAATTAGTTTAGTTTAGGTTTAGTTTAAGCCTTTCTTTTATTTGGAGGATAAGATGCCTATAAATAGTCATCTCCTTGTACATTTGAAGATTTTTCTTAGAGTTTTGATGAATGAAATGAAAATTAGCCCTTGAGATTTTTCTTTGCTCCCAAAACCATGAAAGCTTTGTGCAGTTGATGTTGTTGCACAAACCCCTTAGAAACATTCAAGTTCAGGTTCGTCAACAAACTTGTGGAGTGTTTTACTTTGAATTAAAAACAAGTTCTCTCAATCCAAAGCCTCGACCTTCAAGGTAAGTCCATTCTTCTTTCCCTTGGGTCGTTCTTTGTGTGTATGTTAGGTGTTACCGTATGTGTTTAGCTGGTACTTGTTTATACAAGGGTTGTCTAAGCCACTTGTGGTAGAGATGAGCATATCACTCATTGTTTTATTTTCTTTTGTTTTAGAATTTAAATCCTTCCGAAATTATTTTTAGGGAAGAACTATATCAATTTTCCTAAGAATTTATTTTGTTTGCAAGCATTGTTGTAACTTTGTTTCCTTTATTTTCTTAAGCATTATAGGAAAGCTTATCCTTATTTTCTAGAGCCTTGACTTCTATAAAATACCAAGCATTTTAAATTTTGAAACAAGTAATTTTTGAAGTAAATTTTACTCTTTTGAGTACAACAGAATTCTCAATTTGCTCAAGCAATTGAATGCTCCTTAAGCTTCTCTTGTGCGTGGCTTAGAGTAGCTTGTAAAGGAACATTCAAGTTTGATTGGTCCTCAAACTGTGAAGTGGTTCTTCTTTGTAGTGAAAAGGCTTGTGAATAGTGCGAGCACATTCATGTCTTCTTATTCCTTGGCTTCACTATCTTCAAAGGTAAATCGTCCTCCTTTATTTTGGTTTATTTTAACTAATTTTAAATTTTAGTTCCTTTGTTTAGGGGTTCGTATAACCAAAGAGTTCCTAGTACCAATTTTACTAAGATTCTTGAGAAGTTAGAACTTAGGTTGGTGTCCAATTGGTTGTTGAGGCTTGCTTGGGAAATCACAAGCAATGATATGTGCTCGCATGATTTGGTATTATAGATTATAGATTTGGCTTTAGGTCGGTTATATAATTTAGTTTTCTATCCTTATCTCCAAATATCCACAAAATTTCATTCTCGTTGATTAAATCTTCTGTGCCTTACTAATCTATAGTCTTTGTTTTTGTTTGATGTTAAATTTGCATCAATGGCATTCCATTCTTTGTTTGTTGCTTAGCATCACGAGATAAGCTTCTTATAAGATATTTGCCCTCTATACCAAGCCATAAACTCGAGAGAAAAAGCCTTTAATTCTAGCCTCAACCGTTGGGAGAGTCTAGCCACATAACAAGAAAATAGCCAAAGTTCAATTGCTTGGGACTTACGGCTCACTACTCCCAAAATAGTCAAACTAAATATCCAATTGTAGCCCTTTGGTTAGATTTTCAACCATACCTATTTTGGATCTATGTAGAAAAAGCTGTCGATATTTTTGTGCACAGTACAATATCTTTTAGTTGATACAAATTTCACCTCATTCTAACGCCTGCATACGCCATGCCAATCGTCCCAACCCATTGCTAATCGTCTAGTTCTTAAGTTTTACTTTTGTGCTTTGCAATTGGCTAGTTTCCATGTGTTAGGTGTTTAATTTAATTTCTTTTCCTACAATACCTTGGGTTTAATTCATATTCAAAGAGTTTTTTTTAATTGTTGTTGATATTATTGAGCATGATATTTGACGTTTTGCTTGTCTTCAATCTTAAGCATCTAACTTTAGGCTTTTGCTTATCCTTGTACATTGTTGAGTTTTCTACCCTTGTTCATACTACTCACTTGTTTATTTTCTCAAAGTATTGATTTTCCAGAAGCAAGCAAGTTTTGAGTGCATCCTTACGGCTCTAAGCACATACAAAAGTAAGTATTTCAAAAGGACTACCAGAGACAAAGAGTTAAGTGTTTCCACAAAAGTGAGGGAGTGAAGTATTTGCATATGTGTTTATCTAACCCTTTTTGTAGTGTCCTTTAGAACTAGAACATCATGTACCTTAAGGAAAAAGGTCAAGAACACTACATTTGTTGAAAACTTAAAGGTTTTTCAATTAATGTCCTTACGTTCCATGGAAACATCAATCTGCAAGAGTTCCTTCATTGGGAGAATCAAATTGAAAGCATCTTTGAGAGGTATTGTTATAATGATGATGTCATGGTAAGAGTTCCTATAAAATGTCTTAAAGATTATGTTTTAGCTTGGTGGGATTCTTTGTTTTTTAGTACGAAAGAGCACCAAGATCATTTAAAAGCCTCATGGAGAGAAATCAAGTTCATAAGGAGGAAGTACTCTATTCCTAAGTGCTTCATGAGGTCAAAAAGCTTGAGACAAGGAAGTAAGAGTGTTGAAGTCTACTATGATGAGATGTGCTTAGTACTTGAGGCACTTGAGCTTTATGAAAATAAGAAGACCATCATGAACTTATTCTATAAAGGACTCAATGGAGAGACTGCCAAGGGAATTGCAGAAAAAGAAGAGATTCATCATTGTCTAGTTTGGAAGAGATGTTGTACATTGGAAAAAAGCTTGAAAGAAGCCATCAAAGGGCAACTTCAATGTACGCTAAACCTATTTCTTATGTGATTCCCGTTTTTGAAAAGGTTAGTAACTATGTATAATTTACCTTGTACTAGTGGTAGACAAATGTTGCATGACTTTATATCTATTATTGAGGAAGAAAATAGTGAGAAAATACTTTGTGATTCTATGCAAGTTGTCTGTAACCCATTAGATTGCAAAGTATTTAAAGAGTTCAAGCATAATGTTGAGAATACAAGTAGTGAATTAGAAAAGGAAGTACTTTATGAATCTAACCATGTTGATTCTATTCCATTAGATTGCAAAGCATTAAATGCATGTATTCCTATTTTTTAGAGTAACATGATTAAAGATAGACTTTGTGATGCTAGTATATTGACCCTAGTACATAAGATACCGAAGTATCATATAATTGTAGTAGTTCTACTCACGTACCATTCAAGCATGATGTAAATATTGTTGTGTTTGAGTTGAAATTAGAAAAGGAAGAAAAGAAGAATGAGAGTGAAATACAATCTATTGTCTTACAAGTTCACTCTTATGAAATTATTGTATAAAGATCTTTACTTTCAAACTAAACTTAACATCCATCAAGACCGTAGACAATTAACGTTCAAACCTTTTGAAGTTCAAATCAAGAGGGAGCCCAGAAGAATTCTTCCACCATCCTCTCATGATTTCAAAATTTTCTTACAAGGAACATGTGGTATCACATTTTTGTTGTTATTACTGATTATGTTTATCTTTTATGTAGGTGAACATGAAGGAATAGATTCTAAAAAAGGAATCAAAGTGAAGAACAAGCTCGGGTACTGCAATCATGGCCAATGACACAAGGTGTTGTATTTGAGAAAACAAAGGCCAAACACCAAATGGACGACAATGAGATCCACACATAAGATCAATGCACGAAATGAATGGGTTTCGAAACACTTTTAGAGAGAGAAAAGAACTCCAAAAGAAAAACAAAGAGCAAGCCAAAAAGAGTATTATCATGCTTAGACTTTAAGATTGCTCTTCAAGGTAAGTATAAGAAAATTTTGGAGATTGAAATTGCTAACTTTGTTTTTGTGTAGGATACAATAGATTCTAGGACAAATTCTTTCTAAAAAACAAGAGATGATACAATCATGAATACTCTTAAGCCCTTTGAGTCAAACGAAGCTTGGGAGGAGATATTTGAGAAAAGTTCAAGAGCCATTGAAGGACAAAGAAATAACAAAGGAAGAAATCAATCTATTGTTGTCCAAAGGAACTGCTTTAGTAGTGTCTAGCGGCCGAAGGACAATGCCTTAGCACCCTTGCACGTACTATGCACGTGCCATGAGTGATTGTTTGGCTTTAGAGACTTTTTAGAACCATTTTCAAAAGGTTGTAAACCAAACTGTCAAATTTGGAAACTTAGAGCAAATGGAAACATTATCCTCAAATTTAGGGACAAAAAGTGTATTTAACCCAAGTTTAATCCATAAATTTAAATAATTATAGAACCAAGTGTGTTCTGAACGTTCTGAAGCTATGAATTTTGTGGATGGATACTGTAAACTAAAGCTCTCTAAGAAAGAATCATACCATTGAAACACAAGAGTTAGGGTCAAATTAACACCTATAAATCTGGAATGTTGCTTAGTTGGTCGCCTTGAATTAAGAAAATTATCAAATTCTGAAGCATTCAAAAACATTACGAAGAACATTTGGGATTTTGCAAAGGAATCATTATTGACTGTGTAGGTGATAACTTATTTTTAATAAAAATCTGAATATAGAAGGACAAAAAGACAATCATGGATGGCAGTCCATGGTGCTTTAGTAAAAGCTTTATTTTGCTTGAACCTGAATGGGTTGTCCAAACCCTTCAAATTAAATATTGATTTTTCTTATCTAATTTGTAGAAATAGTGAAACCAAATCAATCTCAAGGGAACTAATGAAACTAATTTCTCAAAATTAATAAATAAAACTAAAATTAAAAAGGGTTTTGATTTAATGAATTGATTAAATTTGAAATTAAGCAAATATATTAATAACAAAAAAATATTTGAATTGATAAAAATTTATTTTAGCAAATATATTAATAGCACGTGTGGAAGCCTAATATCAGAAAAAAAAATACCTCACCTGTTGAACCAAGCACGTGTGGAAGCCTAATATCAGGAAAAGAAATACCACATTTGTGGAACCTCTAATATTAGGGAAAAGAAAAATAGTGGAAAGATGGTTATGGTAACCCTCTTCACAAAAGTTTATGGTTAATTTTTCTACATTTTTTTAACACTCAAAGTAGATTTTATACTCTCTAAATTTCCCTTATTTATTTTATTTATAATTTGTATAGAATTTAGTAGATTTAGTTAAATCCCCCATTTAAGAAAACGTTTAAATCATTCATTAATAATTTGATTCTAATTTTCAAATAATATTATAGATTTAGGTTAAATCCCCCCTTTAAGCAAACGTTTAAAACATTCCTTAATAATTTGATTCCAATTTTCAAATAATATTATAGATTTAGGTTAAATCCCCTCATTTTTAAATCATTCATTAATGATTTGATTTAAATTTTTACATAATATTTTCAACATCTTTCTTAATCACTGCAATCTTTAATTTTAAATTTAGAACTATTATTCACATTAATTAAAACTTTTATAAAATAATCTCCAACTTTCTTTTTCCACACGTTAGGTTTATATTTTCGTGTTTTACTTTTTTCCAAGCTTTTTTTTACACGTTTTAGGTTTATATTTTTATATTTTACTTTTTTTTAAACCCTTTTCCACCAGTAATCATAAGAAAAATCTATGTTTTATTTGGATAATATTTATTTTGATTGTATTGCATATTTATTTTGATTGCATTGCATTGAAGGGGGAAATCTAGTTTATTCCTTGTCAGTTGGACATTTGAATTCGTCTTCTTCCATATTTTTATTTGTCGTGGATTGATGTCATAAACCTAGTATATTGATTATTCGAAATTTTTGGATTATTGACTATATAAAATTTTTAGGATTATTATTTTAATATATTGATATTAATCACATATATACTACTTTACCTAAACTTAGTATATTGATTATTTGAATAATGTTTGGTTGTGTTATTTGGATGGATTTATTTTGAAAACCTAAAGTCTAAACCTAGTATATTGAAATATTGGTTATCACATATACTGAAATTAACCGGCCATGAAAAAATCATGTCATGTGTTACAAATGTGCGCAGTATATAGGTCATATTGAATACTTAATTTGTTTTTGATAGGGTCTTTAGAAGCATATATTCTAATAGGAATATTTTCTAAAGACCATCTATATTTGTCTAACCTAGTATACTGAAATATTGGTTATTACATATACTGAAATTAACCAGCCATGAATAAATCATGTTGTATGGTACAAATGTACGTAGTATATAGGTCATATTGAATACTTAATTTCTTTTTTATGGGGTCTTTAGAAACATATATTCTAATAGGAATATTTTCTAAAAACCACCTATATACCCGCCTATATTTGTCTAACATATTAAAACTTGAATATTTTCTGCATATGTACCAGATATATTTTTGTAACATTTTATCTTTTTTTTCATCCACGAGTATGGATACACTATATATATACCAAGTATATATAGTGTATCAATATGGATACACTATTTATACCAAGAATATAAACCACTATATCCGATTGCATGAAGGTAGAAATCAAAGTTCAAAATAATTGAAAAATAGTGGATTCCATAAAGAGGAAATATATACACAAAAAAATATATACACATATCGAATCAGTTGCAAATGTTAAGACAAACTCAATAAATAAAACAACTTGGTAATTTGTTTGACTTGAAAAGAAAAAATAAATACAGATTCTTTGTTTTCTATACAAGAAAGGAACTAAACAGGAGCTTTCAATAGAATATATAACATAAGAATTGCTGGCAAGCCGAAAGCTAAATAACATGAAGACTACCATCCATTTTGCAATTTAGGGTTTTATCCATTTTTACATAAACTCACACGAATAAAAAAATTAGAGAAGAGTTTTAGCCGTTATTGGAAAGTAAGAAATTTGGTTAAATCTTAAATGCTTTGATCAGCAGCAAAACAAAATGACCAGAGGGGCATTATTATTATTGCTATTTTTACCAAGATGCTTCAAAATTGCAGTGCAAGAAGAAGTGGGTTATATATGCCGTTTATCTACAAAATATAAATGGGTTATATGTCGTTTATATACTCCAAATCTAAATGGGATAAGAATACATACTTGTTTTTGGATTAATCAAAGAAATATATATTGTTTATTTGGGACCGATTTAATAGATATGAAGAGAACACAAATTTTAATAAATGAACTAGTTATTATTCTCCTTTCTTCTTCGCTCTATACTGCTCCTGAATACTAGGTATATTGCACTGTCTATTGTTCTTAAAAGACAACCTTGTTTTGTTTTTAACCCTATATAGCTGCTATTTTTTTTTTTTTGTGAAACAAGCCTCATAAAAAAAATACAATTAGATGTATATGTTTGGTAGAGAGAAGAGAGAGTGGGTGTTTTTGGGTTCGTGTGTGGGAGAATATTTAGTATTTGTGTTGGGTGTTGTTTGGGTTTGAAAAAAATACACGTGAAAATGGAAGGGGATGAATATATTCTGCAAATATTGAAAAAAAATAATGAATGGCCCACCAGAAACAAGAACAAATTCTAAAATATCATACACTTGGAAAAAAAGAATTACCAATGTCAATTGAGGATGAATTTATTCTTCAAACATGAAAAAATTTTTGGAAGGACCTCAAAAAAAATAGAAAAAAAATCATTATGACACTAGGGTTCCATTTTTTATGTTCTACAAACATTGAAAAAAAAATCAATCTAACCTCGAAATCGTTAGAGAAGAACGCAATATACGTTGTATTTGGGACAGATGGATCCTTCGACGGGCTATTTCTCTCCTGAAAAAACTAAAATGCATTGCCACATATGTTTTACCACAATGTTCGTGTAAACATTGAAACATTGAACAATAAAGAAAAAAAATCAATGGCGGCTGAAGTTCAACCACAATGTTATGTAATATTGAAAAAACAAATCGAAACTTTAAATGGTTGGAGAAGAACAAAAAATATCCTGCATTTGGGACTGATTTAGTTTTACTATCAATGGTAGTTGAAGAAGAAGTCGTCATTGATTTCCCAATGGGAGGAGAATCGATTTTTTTCAAATAAGGGAGGAGGATCGATCACAACAGAATCTTGGAGGATATATTTTGAAAAGAAAAAATGGTTGAGATGCAAAAGGAGAAAATCACACGTGGGTTTTGTTTATTTCCTTTTTTTTTTTTTTTTGCCCAATATAAATGGTGGGCAAAATTGTATTTTATTCTCTTTTTTCATAGTGACCAATACGGGTTTGAAGCCATTTGTGAAAATATTAATGATTATGGACTTCTTTGAAATGGCTATAATGACATTGGGCTCATTATGTAGTTATCCCAAAGAAATAGTGCAATCTATTTCTGTGCCAACTCATATTCAAAGCCGAAGTAAGCATCAATCAAAGGCAGTAGCTCAAGTGGAAAGTATGACTCACATTACATCCATACTACCCATGAGCATTTATGATACCACAGAGGATTACCCATTGGTGAACATTCCTACTGACACACACAACCAATCCTCTTTATGCCGAGACTGAGCTAAAAAATCCAAAACATGAACTTGGAAGCATGTATGGAGAATTGGCCATGGTTTAACAGAAGATGAGAAAATGACTAAATTTATTTCACGAGCTTGTCGGTAAGCAAAAATAATTTAGTGGAATGGAGAATGAGAGTATGATAGAGAAGAAAAGTAGAATTGAAGGTCGATCAATTATAAAAACATAAATGGCAGAGTCTACAATGCAAGAGAAAACATAATGAAAATCTTAAGTTAGAATGTCCGAGTGGCAAAGAATCTTTGGCCATTCAGAGTACTAAAAGAGTGCAAAACAAGAAACTCCATGTTCTATTTCTTATGGAAATAAAAGTGAAAAAGCACAAGATGAGTAGGCTAAATGAGAGATTACAATTTTGTCACGCAATCATTGTGGATAGTGTTGGGTTAAGTGGTGGTCTATCACTATTCTGAAACAACAACACCACTATTGATTTACTTACTTTCTCTAAAGCACATATTGATGTTAAAATTGTGTCTGATGGCATGTCTTTTTGAGTTACAGATTTTTATGTAGAACCTAATCAAGTGGATTGACTTTCCTTGGCTGGTGGTAGGAGACTTCAATGACATACTCCATGAGCATGAGAAGGAAAGGGGTTGACCACACCTTTTTGTGGAGAGTAAAGACATTTTGAAGGTACTAAACAATTGTGCATTGTGAGATTTAGACTCTAAAGGCAATAAATTTACGTGGATGAATAAGAGGTTTAACTTAGCTTTTATCCGAAATCAGTTGGATCATCGTATTGAAAATAATAATCTTAGCATACTTTTCAATTTTATTAGAATTACTCACTAAGATTTCTTATGTTATGATCATAGGGTAGTTGTGGTTTGTCTACATACTAGAGCACACAAAACATATAAAGGAACAATCTTTCGATTCAAATTTGAGGAGGTGTGGACTAGGTTTAAGGACTGTGAAAGAGTAGTCCAAGAAAGTTGGAACAGGGGAGTGAGAGGGGCAGCTAGTGACATCTTGAGATCAAATTTGGAGAATGTCACAAAAGCTCTTTTGTTATGAAGAACAAAGAAAAGGATTATAGAGCTAGTTAGTGAATTCAAGAGGAGCATAGAAGCTCTGTTGAAGCGATGATCGGAGGAATGAAAATACAACAAATCAAATTGGAGGAAAGACAAAGAGAATGTTTTAACAATTGGAAAGATTTTTTTGGCTGTTGTTAACTCTTAGAATAAGAGTTAGAATTATTGTGATTTGAGCCTTAAATTGATAAAGACATCCCCAAATGTATGAAATTGAGTTAGAATCAGTGCCCAATTGCTTGGCCTGAATTATCTTGTGCACACCTGCTGCCCATTTAAAACACTCACTGGTGTAATGAACTTTTGAGTTTTATTGCTTGAACTTTGATTGCCATAGTGACTACGCTATAGCATTATGATTTTGCAGATGCAAATATGGAGCACAAAAGGAATATTGTAGCATTTGTGAGCTAAATAGTGGAATTCAATGCGCTGGCAGCTCATTAATTGAGCTAGTTTTGACCACGTGAATTATAGACTCCAAGAAGTTGCTGGAATGTGGATAGAAGTGCCACTTCAGCGCTGACTTTCTTGTGACTTGGAAAGAGCACCTTGGGTGAAAAGAAAAAGGACAACTAGCTCTCATTTACGGATAGTTTTGGCTTTTGAAAGAATGGAAGAAAAAAAGAAGAACAAGACAAGAAAGGAGAAGTTGGTGCTGATCCCGAGGAGCCAACTCTGGAACGACTGAGCTGCAAAGATTTCTCTCTCATCTTTATTTTTTGTTTCTTTTCTTCTTTGTTCTTTTTAGGCTTAGTACTAGCTTGGTTAGTGGTATCATTTTCTTCATACGCATTTAGACACTTGTAATGACTTTATATTTCATTTTGGTTTTGCATGTTGTTTCCCTCTTAAGCATGAACAAATTTGCTTAAGGTGAGGATTAGGGGACTATGTAGTTGGTTATTTCAAAGGAAGTTGTAGCTATTATGTTGATGATTTCTGTTTATTAAAGAACTAATTGATGTATTAGTGTCAAGTGTAGCCTACTTCTCACTTTACTTTGTTAACTTTTTCTTGGAAAAGAGAAGTTAACTAGCCTCGTAATAACCACATTAGTGGGACTTGACTAATGAATTTGCAAAGGAGTTAAGGATAACACCTTTTTAATGCGCACATTGAGAGTAATGAGAATTAGTGTAGCAGATAAATGGGAATGGTTTCTGTTTGTTGAACTCTAGAAAGATACTGTGTTTTGCTTTGTGGTTTCATGCAACATTAGTTTTGCTACAGCATTACACCACTAATTAGTATACAAAAAACCTCCGAATTCAAGGATGTTTTCCTTATTAAAAGTTCAGACACTCACGTTTTTAGTAATTTCATGCTTTTACTCTTCATTAATACTATTTTTGGTCTTTTGAAAACATATTTACTTTCCACCTTAATTTTCCTAAACAATAGCTTAAGTTTTAAATTGGAAGCTTATTCTTATGGGATCAACCTTGTTATTCCTACAAATAGTAGTGTATGCTTGCACTCTTTGTGTGATCATAATTAAAGCATGATTACATTAGCAAACAATAGCGACAACATTTGAGAGAGGATTGGCTGTAGTGAGAGGACACAAATATAAAATGATTCCATGCCAAAGCAACCCATAGGAGAGGCAAAAAACATAATTACTACCATTCAAGATGCGAATGGCAACTGGGTAGATGATTGAGAAGACAAAGAAAATGTATTCCTTTTTTTATTATAATAATCTTTTTACCTCTTTTTCTACTTATGTGTAGGCTCTGTAAGAAATATTGTCAGTTATGCCACCAGTGGTGATTAGGAAAATAAATGAGATGCTAGACTTGGAATTCAATACTAATGAGATTATTGGAGTGCCTTAATGCAAACAAGTCCTACCAAGGCTCAAAGTCTTGATGGTAGGTGACAAAGTTACATAGATGTGTCTCCAATGCCTTAAAATGAAGGACAAATTCGAGAAACGTTCAACCACACAACGATTGTAGTCGTCCCTAAAAGAAAATTTTCAACCATGGTGAATGATTTCTGACCTACTAGCTTATAAAAATTTTGTTATAAAATTATTTCTAAAGTGCTTTCTAACAGGTTGGAGATTATTCTTGATTCCATTATCTCTATGAATCAAAGAGCTTTTATCTCTAGTCGCCTTATTACTATTAAGGTGAGTTGGATTTGAGTATCTTTATAAAATCAAATTATCTTATGCCAAAATGAGTTTTGCTTCACTAAAACTTCATATGGGGAAGGTCTATGATAGAGTTGAATGGAATTTCTTTGGCACATGATGAAATAAATGAGTTTTAGTAACAAATTGGTAGATAGAATTCACATGTGTATGAAGTTTGTATCATTTTCTATTGATCAAAATGGTCAGAATATGACACTCTTTCTGCCATCACGAGGTCTTAGGCAAGGGAACCCTCTATCTTCTTACCTTTTCTTCATTGGTGTAGAAAGGTTATCATAAACTCTCTTAAACAGGCTAAGCTAAAGAAAAAGATCTCTTGCTTTAAACTTGTGTGACAGACTACTATTATTTTCCATATGTTTTTGTTTCCAGATGATAGTCTCTTGTTCTTTATAATTGATAGAGAGGAATTTATGGAGATTCAGAGTATACTGCAGGTATATGAAAAGGCTTCTTGTTATATGACTAATTTTGAAAAAGCAACGATAGCTTTCGGCAAGATGTTCCCGAACATCAGAAAGAATAATTTGGCTAATATTCTGTAGTGCTCATGGAAAATACCCAGGAGCACCTTCTTATCTTTCATTAAAAAAGAGGAGGCCCCTCAACTGCCTTACAGAGAAAGTCTCCAAGATTCTCCAAGGATGGAAAGACAAACTCTTATTAAAGGTTGATAAAGCAATTTTTAATAAAGCGGATGCATAGGTAAAGCCTATCTACCCTTTAAGTTGTTTCAAACTTCTTTAAGTAGTTGTTGGGATCTAAACAAGATAATGGCTAATCTTAGTAGAGGTAGTTTGAAACAAGGATAGAAAATCCAGTGGGTTAGTAAAAGATGATGACCAAAGTGAAAGACAAGGGTGACTTAGGCTTTCATGATGTTGATAAGTTTAACCAAGCAATGTTGGTTAAACATATATGGTGAGTATGGAAGGGGCCCAATTCCCTTATATCACTGATTCTCAAAGAAAAATATTTTTTCTAGTGAGTCTTTTCTACAAGCCAAGTTAGGTAAAAGACCCTCCAATGTTTGGAGAAGTATACTTTGAGGATGAGAGCTAACGATGAAAGGGGGTCGATGGAAAGTGAGAAATTATAAGGCAGTGCACATCTATGATGACAAGTGGTTATCCAAAGAAATGACATTTAAAACATTATTATATTGTCATCCCAACCTTTCACGATTATAGTAGTTGCTTATTTGATTAATAACAATGTAGATTGGAGAGGTTATCTTTTTCAAAATATTTTCTTTGAGGAAGATGTTGCATTTATTATGGGATTCTATTAAGCACTAAATATTCCGATGATTCGTTTATGACATTGCGATAAGAGAGGAATATACTCAGTGAAAAGTGGATATGAGGTGGAAATGGATGATGGGAATGATGCAGCTACTTGAAATGGAGAAGATGGAAACACGTGGTGGAAATGGCTATGGCAGCTTAACATCCTAGAGAAGATCAAAATTTTTGCATGGAGAGCATGTCTTGGAGCTCTTTCTACCAAGCCCAATCTTTGTAGGAAAAGAATGGTTGAAAATTGGGTTTGTCCACTTTGCAGAAGGAAAGTTGAAATTGAAATTCATGCTTTTTGGTTATGTAAAAAATGTCAACAAGACTAGACTCTTGCTTACTACATGCTTCGTATGCTAATTTTACCTCCATTTTTTAGAACAATTGAGGAACTAAAGCAAGAAGAGTTAGAAGCTTTCACTATCACCCTATGGACTTTTTGGAAGAAAAGGTTGATTTTAAGTCACAATATAGTTTGATAGATGTGCCCATTAAACATATGCTGAAATACAATAAAGAATGAAAATTTGGTCATGGACAAATGCCTACAAAAGTACAACAATATATAGATCAAACAAACTTGATGGGTGGGCTTGTTTTGGTATAGTCATTCATGATGCGAGTGGCAAAGAATTTCTAGCACCAAACAAGCTAAGTTACTTAGTGGTTTTGTTGAGCTTGAAGAAGCCATGGCGCTCAATGAGGGGATCAATTTAGCAAAGGAGGTGGGAATTCAATCCTCTATGGGTGGAAACTAACTCCGTAGTGGTATGGAAACTAGTTTGAGGCAAGGAAATATTTGAGAATGAAATTTAATTAATAATGGATGAGATCATAAGAAAATGAAAAAATAAGAACATTGAAGGCATAACTCTTACTAGACGTTTACGAAATGAGACTGCAAACTCTTTAGCAATTCGTGAAGAAGGCACCATTTTTCAAGGTTTTGGATTGATGAGTACCGATAGCACTCAAAATAGTGATATTTGAGGATCTTTATTTAGATAGTTTTGTGGTTTAAATGAGAACTTTGATGTCTTTTATTATTGATTTTCATAGGAACTGAGAAAATGGAGTGAAGTTGATGATTGTGAAGCAAAGAAAATGAAAATGAAGCCAAAAAGAGCCCCTTGGAACTTACGGATGGAGAATTTAGCTAAGGAATGAAGAAATCAGAGAAAAATGAGCAAAGACCCAGAGGTTAGCATCTCGACCCTACCAAGAAGCATCAAGATGCTGCAAAAGTAAGTAGCAAATAGAAGGACATAGCGTTGAGATGCTGCAGATAGCATATTGACGCTACGATTGGTGAAGTGAAGTTGCAAGCACACAATTTTGAAAAAAAGTGTAGGGTAGCGTCATGACGCTATGTTGATTTTGGCGGACAATGTTTTCTTTGCATGTTTTTGTAATGGTATTTTTGTAGTATTTAAGGGCAGCATCTAGACGCTATCGAGGGTTTCAGTATAAATTCTTTTTTTTTTGTTCAATTTTCAAGGGGAATTTGGTGGATTTTTAAGGAATAGTAGCTATTTCAAGAAATTTCTTGAGCTGGGAGTCTTGAGGTGCTATTTAGAGTTTTAGGGCAACAACTAAGAGCCCAAGGTGCAATTCTACGATGAAGCAGCGTCGAATCGCCTTAATAGTTTTACCTCCTTTTCTTTTCCTTTTTTAATTATAGAATTTATTATTCGATGTTGTAAATTATTTAAGCACATAATGTGTAGCCAAAACTCTTTTAGTTTCAGGGTGTTGAGGATTTTTTACAAAACTTGAAGTCATTGTTTGGGCTCTTTGAGACCTGGTTTAGTATTACTTTCATATTAGTATTCTCTTGCTTAACACTCTTAGTTGCTTGGCCACCAGTTAAATGTTGTATGTTTAATTTGTTGCTTGAGAGATAAGACGCCAAACTAGATAAAAAAAAAAATATTAGACTGGTGTTTATATATGCACGTGAGTGATAAATGAGCGTTAGAGGTTTCTAAAGGAGGTTTGTTAAAGTCGTGGTAGTTATATAAGGTAAATCGAGAAGTTGATTTTGTAATTATTGGGAGAAAGAGTTGAGCTCGAGAGAGGAAACCTGGAAATTAGTCTTTTAGATTTATGAAATTAATATTAGATTAGTCTTAACGGTCAATCAATTGAGTCAATTAAATTCATACACAAAGTTAAAACCCTAATACTACCATTGCTTTGAATTTTCCTCCACATTGATTGTTTGTTTACTTGATGTAATTTTGGTTATTAGACCATTCATATAATAGAATTCACTCGATAAAATGGAACAAAATATTTTGGCACTTAACAGATTTGATAACTCGATCACCAGATGACAGTACTCAGTCTATTGATTGTTTTATATCACAACTTTACACGTCCACTTGTGGTATGCTTACCATATATTCAACATGGGTAATGCAAGCTTTTTGTGCTGATCTATCGAATCAAAGTTGTGTTTTTTTCTCTTTGTTTTGTTCTTTGTACTAAAAAACCTCACTAAAGATTTGAAGTCGAACTATTTAGAAATAGGCAAGTAGGATCACACATTAGCCAACTTTAGCATAGTCAAGCGTTGTATGGCAAAGTGAAGTTAAAATAAGCAATGATAACCACACTAAAGTTATGCAAGTGCACATAGTTAGCAACAAGTGATAAGTATAAATATCATCTCCACAGGGATTAGAACAAGATTTCAACATATTCAAACTTAATCTCTAGATGAATTCAAATTGTAACCAAGAATAATTATTTATAATTTTCGTTAACTAAATTCTAAATGAAGTTAAATGACAGAATCAAAATAAATGCTTCTTGGACTTGTAATGTTATGGATGAAATAGCTTCGAATTAAGGTATAATGTTATTTTTCTAAGATAGAATGCTAAAACAATAATCTTGCAGTATCAATTAACAGAACAATAGTTTCGAAATTGTCCTAGATTTCCCAATTATCTGAAATTAATTCTCATTAACCTATATGAGCTCAATCTCATTGTATTTTGTGCATTAGGGGAGTGATTATCCCTAACCTTCTCACCTAGCTAGCTACTAACCCAATGAAAAGGCTAATGTGTTTTACAAACAACCTACTTTTCTTTATTTTTTTTCCAAAACTCAAAAAAGGTATTCATGCATGTTGGCCAGACATATATCAGTATTAGACAATTAAAAATACTTTTAAAACAAATCAATTCAACAAGCATACATCAATACTAAATCTCGTTCATAACACCACCCTTAATCCTCACCTAAAAGGTGATTAGTTCATGCTACAATATCGAAAAACTAGGAAAACAATAAAAGAGAACATTGAGTTAATGATAACACTTTGATACGATTAAGAAACAAAGCAGAAGTTTTTTGCTTTAGTAATGATTCTCTATGAATCATCTTTTTTGCTCCAGCATTTAATGGCAATTTCACTTTCTCCCAGCATTGCCTCAATAACATAATCGCTTGCATCGCACATCAACTTAAAGTATATGCTTTAATTAGGTGATAAAATGACAAGGGTAGTAGTCAACGCCTTCTTCAGATGATTTATTTGCCTTCAATAATGTACAAATGAGTTTAGAGATTTTGTAGAAATCCCTTATGAATCTTTAATATAAACCAAAATGTTCAAGGAAACTTTTGATCTCTTTAACAAAAGTTGGTGGTTCCATCTTCTCAATGAATTTAATCTTTGCTTTTCCACTTTTATGTCATTATCAGAAATCTTGTGTCTTAAAACAATGCCTTCTTTTCACCATGAAGTGTTATTTTTCCCAATTCAAAATCAGATTTGTCTCTTCACATCTTTTCAGAACCTTACCAATACTTTCTATGTATGGAGTGAATGAACTCACAAAGACGAAGAAGTCATCGATAAACACTTTCATGATAGATTTAATGATGTCAAAAAATATCGGCATCATACGTCTCTAGAAGGTTGCTAGAGCATTTGTAGAGACTAAAGGGAAATCAACCAAAAAAAAGCTCACAGCACCACTTTCACAAGTTTTACTGCATATTATAGAGAAATAAAAAATTACATATGATAGAGATTTTAAAATGTACACACTCCTATTTTGGGGGTTTAGGTTTTTCCATGATCATAGGGTGTTGTGTACTTTTATGGTTCTTACGAGTAGCTATGTTTAGCCTCCTACAATCCATAGACACTCTCCATTTTATCACTGTCCTAGTTGGGATATGTTGGTTAGCCATATTACTAACCACAATCATTCCACCCTTTTAGCAACACATTGAACAAGACTAACCGAATTGCTTTCGACAAATTAGATAGATAATTTCCAGTGTCCAACCTGTTGGGTGTGTATGTCCTAAAACTCGAATGGCTTGTAAACACACTCTATTGTCAATAAAGTTGTTATTGATGTTA
>JAOANK020672006.1:0-11478 GCA_026257165.2 Telfairia occidentalis | reverse complement strand
TGCACCTCGGGTGCGTTTCTCGCGTTGCCTCCACTAGAAAGAAGATAATCCGAAAGGCATCTCTTTTGGAGCATAGAAGTCAGGGAGATGGTAAAATAAAATAAAAAATAAAAATAATAAAGCTAAACTCAACTCGGACTGAGGGAAGGTGTAGGTCGAGCTCAACAAGCTGTTCCTCACTCAACAACACATCGCTATGTCATACCTTGGGGTCAAACACGATGGCACGTTCGATCAATCGACGTGAGACCTCGTTCAAGGGTTCCGAGCTCTCGAGCAAAATTGCAAAAGTGGAGAAAAAAGCGTTAGTCGAAGAGGCAACTCACACCACCCGGCCAAGCTGGAGGTAGAAGCACTCACTTGGCACCCCAAACTCGATTGTGACCTCACAGATCGGGCCTCCATCAACATTAAGGGTAAGCCACTCCCCCGAGACAAAGAACCACTGGTCCTTCCAATTCTTAACCGAGGTGGGACCAGACACCTTAAATTTGATGCTAGGGCGAGAGGCATTGTAGTAGCAACCTTGCACACGTAGATGGGTTTTGAGGGAAAAGACACTTAGGGCTTGGTCGACCTCAAGCTCGGTTTGGCCAAAGCACTGCCACAACGCATAACAACCCAACAATATCCCTCATGCATTGGGAGTGAACTGGCAAGTGAAAGACCGACCGTAGCTAAGAACAGCTGGGGAAAGAGGTGTAGGGGAAGTCGAACTCCTCAGGCGAATATTTGAGGATAGAAGGCGAGCCACCCCGGCGGGGGGTTCTCCAACGTCTCACCAGGGACAGGCAGCCTAATTTCTACGTTATCATGGGATGAAGTATCTCTCTCTCAGGATAATCGAGAAGGGCATTACCGGGGATGAACTACTAGGGCAGAGCTAACGGAGCCTCACCTTGGCCAGAGGTGGTGGCTTCGAGAGACCTAGTCTCGGGCTCTTACCTTGAACCTGAACCGAGACTACCTAAATCGCTAGACATGCCTCTAAAAAGGGAAGATAAGAGAGAACCAACCTAAAGTCTACAGCCGAACTGGGAGTACGAATCGAGAGTTTGGAGGTCAGTGCTCTGACTGATGTGAAAGAGTGCCTTTTTATAGCCACGGAAGCACCGTTCGACTGACAGGTGCAATCATGACCGTCGTTCCGTGAATTAAATCGTCGCTCCAACCAACAGGCGCGACTTTCCATACGTCCAGGGACGGTTACAGCTGGAGACCGAGTACGACCTTGGCAAGGTAATAACCGATGTAAAGGGTCGACTCAAGGGAATCACCTACCCCTCTCTCTAAACAAAACTGATACTACTTCGCATCCACCTCTGGCTCGGTGACCACGAAGTAGGGGCCAATGATGGGGGCAAAAACCGCCATGACACGTGGGCGGACCCAGTGACGCCACACATATAAGTGCACTTCAGGCTTAGTCGAGGTGAAGCAGGATTGCCTAGCACAACGAGGGTAGGATGATCTCGAAGGATATACTGTATTCCCGAAATCGCTCCTAATTGGACGTGAAGGAAGAGATTTACTCTCCTTAATCACTCCGCCTCTAATCACCGCAGATTGACGAGGAGAATCTCACCACCAATCTATCACATCCTCTCAAGTATAAATACTGGACGAAGCAACATTGGAAGGTACGCATTGAGATCTTAAGAAACCCTCACTTATTTCTTTTGCCTTACTGACTTGAGCGTCAGAGTGTGGTAATCGCCACCCCTCCTCACCTCACCCTTCTCTTGCAGGTCCGAAGTAATCTGGTGCGCAGTCTACGTCGTTAGGCAGGATTTCTCGTGCATCAACAATTGATATAAAATATTACTATTATATTATTTTATGATAAGTAAGTATATTTTAAATATTTAATTGATATTAATTCATAATAACTAAGCAAAATTAAATAATTGAAAAATTAAGTAGAAACTTGTAACATTTATAATAAAATCACATCAACTTACAAAAGTTATAATTATTAGAAGATTTATTATTAATAAAAAATATATATTAATTTTATTTTTTATATTTTAAATAAAAAAAATTTCTATTTTCAAAAAATTAAATAATAAACAACGACTAATTGAACTTAAATATTTAACAAATTAAGTAGAAATGTTTACTTTTTTTTAAATGTTACCTACATTATAGAAATATCAGTATAAATTTTTATTAGAAGAAAAGTTATTGGTATAATAAATAAGAGCGAGAGTGAAATTATAAAACAATTAATATAAGAGTTTTTATTTATTTATTTAGTTCAATAATATCTGGGGATGAGGTTTGGACCATCGATATTTTGATTGAGGACATATATCTTAACCGACGAGTTGAGTTATGCTTTAGCTTACTTAATAAAAGAGTTATGATCACTCCTCTTGAGATTGAAGGTTCACATACACACCCATAACATTTGTTGTAAATAATATTAATAATGATAAATGAATATAAAAGATTGTCGATCCCATTAATAGATGAAAGAGAAAAGTAAAAATTATAAAATAATTAATTAATTAAAATGTTTTAGGATCCACAAAATTAAAAATAAAAATGAGGTTGACGGGATTTTTGAAGAGGAATGATACTACCTCATTTTAGGAGAGTAATGATTTTCACATTTGAGGTGGGTTCCACCACTTGTTTCTATTCTAAAATTTTGGTAAACATGGTCATATATGTTTCTGCACAAGATATCCTTCTACGAGTGACATAAACGTGAATCAGCAGTGGCTGAAAGAGGCTTAGCTTCCTGTGTGGGACTTTGTCAACTATGTTCCGACGCTCAAGTTAGTGAAGTGACTGAGAGTAGTGTGGTGTATTTGCAAGGATATTCACGTGTACCTGCCATTAAGGTCGTGCATTAGTATTTATAGAGAGCATTTGGTAGGTGGCAACCATATCCAACGTGAATCATGACAGATAGCAGAGATTTTGGACGACGTGACGCCAGATTTGATCACCCCGCCCTGTGGAATTGACAGGCGTTACTTGATACCCGATGTGATATTTGGTCCGACACCAAGATGAGCTCGATGGTCGAACCAAGTCTTACCTTAGTCACCTCCAAAGTGTTAGGCGTAGGGCGTGATATGTACCGATTGGGGACACATGACTTCCTTGTGAGTTCATCACATGTCCAGTTGAATTTTCACCTCTAATCAGATAGAAAATAAAATTGTTTAATTCTCATTCCTTCCATCCAATTCATTTGAAGTAAACGAGAAGTTAAAAATTAAAATAGACTAAACAAATAATGAAAGGTTGAGAAAACAAGATTTAAATTTAGGGTGTGAGATATAAGAATAATAAATGCTACACACTATAAATTATAAATTAGTACATTAAAATTTTGATTAAAAATCTCATATTTTTCTTACACTTCTCTCTTCTAGATACAATAGTGATGAGCACAGCCAAGTATTTTCGAAGAGCAATGAATGTAATTTTGAAAATAAAATACGGAAAGTCTCTGGGTTTTTTGGCTGCTGGCATTCCAACCGACACAAAGATCAATCAGCTACAGGCATAAACCTTGGAAATGAAAACTCATGAAGCAATATTCTATGGATTATTTTATTTATTCAATAATGCTTTTAAAGAAATGTTTATTTTCACTTTCCTTCCATTTCCCAGTAAACCTTCCATCTTCCCAAGTGCCTTTTCAAATTAAAAACTTGTAAATATACATATACATATATATGTTGAATAGCATGTGTACAAAATGCCATAATTATTATCTTCTCTATCTCTTTCTACAAATTTCATTCCATATCATAAATTTAAATGTATCTATTCTAAAAGTCGACCGTAACAACTTTTCCTTTTTTTCAAAAAATTATAGTATCAAATATCATTGTGACTTGTCAAACCGAGAATAACTCAATTGTTTAAAAACATATCTTCCTAACCAAGTGGTCATGACTTCGAATCCTCCCACCCCCACTTGTTGTTGAACTCAAAAAAAAAAAAAAAATCATTGTGACTTTTCTAATCAAATTTATTTTGTTTGAATTTGATTTAAAATTTCAAACATTCTACTCTATTTGAAAATGCATACATATATATTTAGGTTTGTGTCAAATAGGTTCTTCAACTTTCAATTGTGTATAAGTCAAATCGAAAAGGTCGTGAGTTTGAATCTTCAACTCCACATTTTTTTAACTAAAAAATTTTTTTCAATTTTGTATTTATTAGATTCTTAAAATAGTTATTTATTTAAATTCATGAATCTATATTGGACATAAAATTTAATTTTGTGTTTGATAAAACCCTATATTTTTAATTTTGCGTCTAATAAATTTGTAAATTTTAAAAATTATCGATAATTGTGCCAAATATCTCTATTAGATGCAATCTATCCGATAAAAATAGCTTAAATATTGCATTTCGAATTGTTACCATTTTATGGACAAATTTGTTAATATAATTAATTTCATAGTGAAAGCTGTCAAATTAACATACTTTTACATTGTTGCATGATAGTAATGATCGAATTATCTATCTAGAAAATAGAATTAAAGTAAGCTTGACATACTTTTTAGTTTAAACATCACTTTTTTCAATAGTTATTGAAGACACATTGAAAGCCTGCATCTATTTCATGTTAAAAAAAAATGGTCAAATTAAACGTGAAAGCTTCTTTTCATCTAGCTCGATCGATGGTAGAAAAAATATTACGAAACTCTCGTGTGGTTGTAGAAGAACATAAATAACCAATCTTCCTCTTAAAAAATGGTGGAGAAAATAAGAGATCATAATAATTTTTATTTCTTATCATAAATCTAAAGGTATTAAATTTTGATTTTGACTACATCACACAGGCCATACCACACAAACACAAAGCCATACCATTTCTCCAAAAATAATGTCAACAAAAAATATAACTGTCTAAGACATATATCCTTCAACTAAAGGGCTAGAAGTTTGAATCCTCTCATGTAGTTAAACTTTAAAAAAGGAAAAAAGAACTTTATCCAAAAAAGAATTATTTTGAAAACTCATCCGTCATTTATAATACCCACATGAATCCCAAACCACACACATGGAATTGAATTCATTGAATGGATGAACACTATAATGCGGAATCTTATGACTCCAAGTTTCAACTAAAATTAACCCTTCCATCTTCCTCAAATGCTTTTTCAAATCAAAACTTCTGACCCTATAAATATATGTTTGAAAACTGCCATTTCATGATAATATTAGTATTAATCTTGAAGTTGTCACATAAATAATGGAAGAATTTAAGATGAAATCAGTGGATGAGAATGAGAAGAGGATAATGCATTACAGTAGCTCCCACACCATACTCCTTGTTGGAGAGGGCGACTTCTCTTTCTCTTCATCCTTAGCCACCGCCTTCGCTTCTGCTTCTAATATGGTCGCCACTTCTCTCAACTCCAAAGGTTAACTTTTTCTCATTTCTCCTCTCTAATTTTCAACCAACTTTTTCTTCTATATACACAATTTCCTTTTTTCTACTTTTTCAAATATTATTTATTTATTTATTTGTAACTTGCATAATATATATTCTAAAAGTAAGTATAACCTATATTTGAATACATCAAATTTTAAATAAATTTTTAGTTTTTTTTCTTAAAAAAATAAAAATTTTAAGAGAATAAAAAAATAATTACCCAAAAAAAAGAAAGAATTTTGTTTTATTTTTGTTACATAAAATAGAGAAAAATTAAAACAGAGAATCAAAGAGATGAAAAATAAGGAATATAATCGTTACCAAACGAACTAATTAAGGATGCATGTGGGATAACTTTTGAAGAAAACAATATTTTTTAAATAAAATTATTTTTTTTACCAGAATTATTAAAAAATAAATTAATTAAAGTGTGTTTAGTATAACTTCTTCAGTGATTTTAGATTATGAAAAATATTTTTCTTTTTTTAAAAAAATGTTAATAAATTAAATAAAATGAACTTTAAAAAGATTGAAAAATTACTTTTGGAAGAAACACTAAAGAAAAGAGATAATTACCCAAAAATCTTCCAAATATGCATGCAGTAAGAAAAAAAAATTATATGTGTAATTGTTTGACGTTTGTTGATATGAATTTGCAAACGAAAAGAGTGGCTGTTGAGGATGTATTCACGCGTTGATACAAACTTGAAAAACTTGGAGGCATTGGGCTGCAAAATAGTTCATGAAGTTGATGCAAAAACAATGTCCCAACACCCACTTCTTCACCACAACTCATTCGATCGGATTGTTTTCAACTTCCCTCATGCTGGATTTAGTTATCGTGAATACGACAATACACAAATCGAGTGAGTACCAAATTAAACCGACTTTCAAACTTCATTAAAATTAAAAGACTTTATTGTATGCGTTGAGTTTTACATGTTTAAACTTCTGTCGTTTGACAGACTCCACCAGGATGTAGTGAGAGGGTTTTTAAGGAATGCGAAGGAACTGTTGGCTGATAATGGAGAAATTCACATAACCCACAAGACTTCTCATCCTTTCTGTGTATGGGAGATTGAGAAACTTGCTGAAAATGAGGGTTTGTTTCTCAAAGAGGAAGCAGATTTTTCTAAATGGAATTATCCAGGTTATATGAACAAGAGAGGCAGCGGGCCTCGTTGCGATCAAACTTTCCCCGTCGGGTCATGCAGCACGTTCAAATTTTGCAAAGTTCGAAGACTTGACATTTGTTAAATCACCATCAACCTAAAAATTTAAACTGATGAATTATGATAAATTTAATTTTAAGTACCTTTAACAACATTAACATCTAAAACTTGAGAATCTGGAATGCTAGAGTACCGCTATCTCAAGTTTAGAAATTAAATACTGTGTTTGAGGTACATAAATCGATGGGGATTAGGGATCATGTAGCACACATTCAAGTTCGTACATAAGTTCACAAAACGTTTTTAAATATTTTCCGTATTCTTGAGGCTTTGTAAGTAGTAGTATGTAGTTTATATATAATACACATGATTTACGATCAACTTTTTTACATTAGGTTTAGTTCTTGAACTTTTATTATGTCTATTTTAATCCATAAATTTTCAAAAAATGATTATTTCGATCCTTGTTAGATTCTTTATGTCCACCTAAAATTTGCATATCTAATGCTTGATTTAAAATGAAGTGGTTTGAATATAGCTCACCAAGTCACTTTAGTATACAATACTTGAAGCTATGTTATTTTTTTGTTAAAATAAAAATAAGGATTAAAATGATTACTTTTTTAAAGTTTAATGACTCAAATAGACATTTTAAAAGTTTAGAAACTAAAATAGAATTTAAATGTCTATATATTATTACATAGTTTTATAGGATTTGAAAATATATATGTATCTTTGATTTGAATCCTCCTATTCCTTTTTTAGAAAATGCCAAACAAAAGTAAAGGCTGCAACTTCATTGACTATGTGAGAAAGATACAAAGTTACAAAAGAACTGTTCAGTTGAGAGTACAATAGGAGAAATATTGTAATGTTTAAACGAAGGAGATTTAGAAGCCCACATGGAGGCTTTGATAGTAATCTCATCGAACAGCTGATTTGAAGATTCGTAAACGTCTCCATCTCCGAAGATTCGATTATTACGCTCCATCCAAATGTGCCATAGAATGCTCCCACAAGATTGGTGCGAAGGATGTCCCTCTCTTTGAGCTTAGAGGAGATTTGGAAAATTTTCAAAATAAATACATCAATCTTCCCGGGCAACACAACCGAAGTGTAGAAACGATTTTGCACAAAAGAAAATAGACAAACTCTTGAGGAAAGAAACTTTTATTGAGAAAATACAAAAGTGGACCCTCTTGAGAGAAAGTTCTCTCACGCTTCGTTCTCACTCTATTGCTCCACTTCTCACTCTCTTAACTTTTCTCTCTTTTTCTTTCTTGGTTCACTTATGGGAATATCTCTCAATATTTATAGGAAAGTTATGCTTGGAGCCCAAGTCAAAAGATCTTTCTTGGCCCCTCTTGATTAATGTGTGTTCTAGATGCTTCTTAAGATAAAACTTTCCTTTATCCAAAAGAATTCTCTAGATTCTTGGGATCCTAAGAGAAAACCTAGATAATTCTAGATTATTGTATTTACAACCTACAAGAAAAATCTAGAAGTTTTAACCTAGAAACTCTAAGAAGCTTCTATATTATAGTTAGTATTGTATTTTTTTTAACACTCCCCCTCAACACTAACTATATATTTTAGCTCTTTCAACCATCTCGAGTTGTTGTCGAAACTGTGTATGCTTGGATGTAGTTAATCCTTTGGTGAATATGTCTGCAATTTGATCTTTTGTCTTTATTGGCTTCATATCAATTTCTTCTTGAAGTACCTTTTCCCTGATGAAGTGGTAGTGTACCTCCACATGCTTGGTTCTCGCATGGAATACTGGATTCTCGGCCAAGCGAAGTGCAGATTGGTTGTCACAATATAATGTCACTGGATAATTAACATCTTGGTGTAAATCTTTCATTAGTTGCTTTAACCACATATTCACTTGTGCAGCTATGGCTGGTGCTCTATATTCTCCTTCTGTAGTGGATAGTGCAACTGTTGGCTGTCTCTTGCTATATCAAGAAATAGCTCTAGAACCAAGCTTAAACAAGTAACTAGTAGTTGATCGCCCTGTATCATGATCTCCTGCATAGTGAGCATCACAAAAGCCTTCTAACTTACAATAATCTTCTTTCTTATATAGAAGGCCATATTTAATCGTCCCTTTTAGATAACTTAGAATTCTTCAAACTGCTTCAAGATGAGGCTTCTTCGAATTCTACATGTAGCAACTCACAACTCCAACGGAATATGAGATATTAGGTCTTGTCAGGGTAAGATAGATTAAACTACCTACTAACTAACGATACACGTTAAATCTGTAAAATCTTTTCCTTCATGCATGCAGATCCTTTTATTAAACTCCACTGGTGTGGATATTATCTTGCAATCATTCATTCCATATTTTTGCAAGAGATCCTTCATATAATGCTACTATCCAAGAGAACAATCCTTTTTTTTAGCGTTCTACCTTAAGTCCAAGAAAGTTCTTTAGTTCTCCGAGTTCTTTCATTTCAAAACAAACCAACAGATTTTGCTTTATTAGTTGGATCTTTTCTTTGTGGTCTCCTGTTATGATTAGACCATCCACATAGACCAATATGATTGTAACCTTTGAGTCTTGAGCTTTAACAAATAAGTTGGAATCTGCTGGGGCCACTGTATAACTACTCCGGACTAGAAACTCTGCCATTTTTGCATACTAGCCTCTTGGTGCTTATTTCAGTTCATATAAAGCCTTCCTCAACTTGCACACGTAGTCATGATGGGCTTCATCCTCAAATCCTTTTGGTTGCTCCATGTATATATCTCGATCAAACTCTCCATTTAAGAATGCATTTTTAATCTCCATTTGCCACAACTTCCAATCATTACTAGCAGTAAGTGCTAGTATGACGAACATTGGTGAGCTTTGCAACTTCACTAAATGTCTCATCGTAGTTCAAACCATATTATTGAAGGAACCCATGAGCCACCAATCGAGCTTTGTATCTCTCTATCGTCCATGTTGTTAAAGGAACACGATATGGGCTTAACATCTTTAGGCTTTGGCACCAAGTCCATGTACGATTTCTTTTTAATGCATCAACTTCTTCATCCATGGCCTTTCTCCATTGGATGTCTTGAGATGCTTCTTCATATGTTGTTGGCTCTTTATATGTTGCTAATTTTGCATTAATGTACCCACGATTTGGTTTCCTTTGTCTGGTTGATCTCCACAATTGTGGCTCTTGATCCTATACTCCACTCTGCCAAGGGCTCTGTGTCCTTAACTGTTCTTCTTCCTCTTCGTCATTTTCTTCTGGAAGATCTTCTTCTGATATTGGAGCTTGTTGCACTTGACTCATTTCTTCTTTTGATCCTTTTTTGAATGAGCTATTGTCTCCAGGTGCCTTTACGGATTATGGTGTCCATCATGATGATGCTTAATCAAACATAACATTTCTTGATGTATAGCATCGTCCATTAATAGGATCAATGCACCTCCATCCCTTTCTTTGGTTGTCATATCCAACAAAGATGCATCCGTTTTCTTTCTTGCCAAATTTGCTTCTCAGATGATATGGCACAAATACATAGTAGATGCAACCAAAGACTCGAAAATGTCCAACTGTTGGCTTGATATAACAAAACTTTTCATAGTGTGACTTAGATCCAAGCTTCTGTTGGGAAAGTCTATTAATCACATGGGCCGTTGTTCTCATGCATTCGGCCCAAAATCTTCCTGGAAAATTATTTGCATGTAACATGGTTCGACACACTTCTGCAAGATGTCTATTCTTTCTTTCAGCCACTCCATTTTGTTGTGGAGTGTTTGGACACGTCAATTGATGACGTATCTTAAATTTCTGTGAATATTTGGAGAATTCATTTGACATATATTCTCCCCCATTATCTGTACGTAAACACTGAATTTTCTTCCCCAACTCACCTTCAACTTGTTCCTTGAACTCTACAAATTTTGTAAATGTTTCAAACTTTTCTTTCATAAAGAATGCCCAAACATACCTGGAGAGGTCATCAATGAACGTCACCATGTAGTGCATGCCACTCATTGAGGGTTGCTTGACAGGACCAAACACGTCAGAGTGCACCAGCTCCAATGGTTGCTTTGCTCTAAATTTGGATTCCTTAAACAGTAGTTGATGTGCCTTTCCATACTAACAACCAACGCACACCATGTCTTCTCTAACATTAAGTTGAGGCAGCCCCTTGAGCATAGATTTGCTCATTATTATCTTCAATTTGTTGTAGCTAACATGACCAAGTCTCGCATGTCACAAATCTGTCGATTCATTCTTTCATGTCGTATTCACGTAAGCAGCTTCTGCTGACATGACGTAGATAGAGTCCATTTTTCGCTCTTTCATCAATGATGTACTGCTAACTTTGAGATCTTGGTACACCTTAACATCGTCAAGTCCGAACAATACGAAGGTGCATGATGATGTTAGCTCAGATACTGATACCAGATTCTTCTTCATCTCAGGTACATAAAACACATTCTCCAACTCCACTTGATTGGAATTAGAGCGATGCAGTATCATAGTTTTTCCAATGTGAGCTATTGGCAATTTTGAGTTGTTTGCAGTTACAACACCTTTACGTTCTTTGTATTCTGATATGTTTTGCAAGTTCTTTTTATCTCCTGTCATATGGTTAGAACAACCTGAATCGACAATCCAATCATTCTCATAATTTACTTGTTCTGCATGGAGAGCCAAGTTTTCTTTCTCCACTATATTGGATGTTAATTGTGAGTTGGATTCTGCAGATGCAAAGAATGTCTCAGCATCCCACTCTTCTTGAATAATGCTTTCAATCTAGGAGGTTGTTGTATTGCTCTCTGCCGACTTTTTCTTTAAATGATAATCTCGAGCATAATGGCCTATTTTTCCACAATTATAGCATTTGCATTTTCTTTTATGCTCATATTTTTTATTTTCA
>JAOANK020671811.1:0-11478 GCA_026257165.2 Telfairia occidentalis | reverse complement strand
GCGACAACTTGGCGACTCCGTTGTGTGGGATCGTATGGCAACACTAGAGGGGGGTGAATAGGGTTGCTTAAAAACTTAAAGCTTTTTCGATCAATTTATACAAAATAATATAATTGAAACTGATCTAAATAACACCCTAAAAATAATAAGAAATATAAAACTATTTAACCAAGTGTACGTTCTAATCAACTAAGTAATTCAGTAGCGAAAATTTAAAAACTATAGAGAAGAGAAATGACACCAAAAATTTTATAGTGGTTCAGATATTCCTATTACACTCTCCAAGACTCCTTGGGAATTTTACTGCAACAACTCTCTTACGGGTGAAAACCAAACCGGTTGATCACTCTTTTTGCAGGCGCAAGAGTAAATCCCCTACCGATCCTTTTGCAGGTTCAAGATCCAACCTATACTAATCTTTTTACATCGTGCAAGATCAAACCACTACAAATCCTTTTTCGAGTTCAAGATTAAACCACTCTCACAATCCCAAGGTGTACCCACACCTTATTACAAAATCTCAAAAAGTAAGATAAAATTTGGAACCCACAAAATAAAAAACTCTCGCAAGAGTAGATACACAATTTACACTCAAAATAATAATCTACTCTCTAAAAAAAATCTCTAACAAAATAGAATAAACAAAAGCTTTGAAGAGATCAACAATGGAAAGCTTATGAGAGATTTTTCAGCAATTAAATAGTGTATTTTGGAGAAGAAATATGTTAGAATTTATAGGATAATTTTGGATTAAAAGAATATTAAAATTGGAATTAAATGTGGTCATTTGATCAAGGAAATTTAAATCAAATGTGAAGATTTAATGGATAAAAAAAGGAAGAAATAACGACTATTTTTTTGAAAAAAGTAGAAAGAAAATGGAAGGAAAATGTATTTGGTAAGATTCGAACTCGTGCTGGAATGACGGTGAACATTTGCGTCCGATGCGTGTCAAGATTTCTAAATTCTACTCAATTTTTTTTATCATAACTTCTTTGTCTGAAGTCTGATTTGATCGATTCAAAATGCGTTGGAATCATTTTTTCGAGCTCTACGCTGTGAACACTTAAAAACTCTAAAATCATCAATAAATTTAAAAAGTTTGTTATCATCAAAGCATATAGCGTGAGTGAAGCTCATAAAGCTAACACGTTCGGAACCTTTAAGAGAGTCAAGCCATTTGTTAGAAAAAAAAAACCTGTTAATTTTATTTGACCAATTGTGTTCTCCTCTTTTTATTTCCTTTGTTGTGAATATTCCTTGTATTGTGTAGTGTACTTCTTCAGCATTATCATGCGTCCACACACAATCACAGTTTTATACATGAGCTATACCGTTTAGGATTAGAATAGAGAATGAAGTACCGTTGACCTTCAAGGGGATTATGTATACCTCATGTAGGCGCATGAAAAATCCTAACTCAAGTTAATGTAATTGTTATCCTTATAACATTAGAATTAATTTGGGGGCTTTTAACCATAGGATTAGAATTTGACCCTCAACAATTTTTTCATTTTTCTTCTCTACCATTTATCATTTTTGTAACAACCCAACTTCAAATAACCTTAGGACCATTACATGCATGCTTTTAAAACTTAAAAGTTTTTATAGTACAAAACTTATATTTAAATACTTAAAGGGAAAATTAAAAGTTAAAATCTTGAATTGGGATCCTAAAAAAATGCAGTAAAACATGAAGTAACTAGTAAGCAAACTTTTAATACAATTTGAATTTAAATACATGAACCCTAGACCTAATGCATAAATAAAATAACTCATGACTATGGCACATAGGAACCCTTCCTCATCATCCACCACGACAGTTATTGTCGTTACCTGAAAAAAAAAATGTTTAAAAGAAAATGTTGAGTATTTTTAATAAATACCCAGTAAGTGACCCAACTTACGTGGTTAGACCTACAAACACACACATTCATACAACTCATGGTATGGACTTTTAGCACCTATTCTTCATCGGTTGACAGTATACTGTTCTTCTCATGCAAAATGAACAGCAACATTTATTCTACCATGGGGTCATCTCCCTTTGGGTACAAGAGTTGGCCCTCGAAATAATTGGGGGCATCCGACTACATCTGATGCTAGATAACACTCATTGTTACGCCCGAGTAGAGGAGGGGTACATGAATGAACCTACACTACAACCTTATGAGAGGCATCCTAAGACTATGCAAGCATGGTTAAGAAAGGCTTAAAAGAATTGATAGTGACTATCTATACCAACAATGTGCATCTTCCTTTTTGGTGGCTTAATCATAAGAACTTCAAATTTTAGCGTGCTTGGCTTGGAGCAATCTTATGTTGGGTGACCTCCTAGGAAATTTACCTAGAAAGCATATGAGTGAGAACAAAGCATGCTGAAAGGACCTATGTCAGTTTGTAGGGACAGTCTTCACTTTCGATAGTAGCTCAAGTTAAGTAGGTAGCGTGGCCAGTCGTAGGGGAATACCGGAGACAGTAGGTGCCGAATCTAGATTTTGAATCCTGTGCGTGGGGCATTACAGATGGTATCAGAGTGGGTCCTCTCTTAGTAGGATGTGGTTCGAGGACGAACCAAGTGAAAGCTAGTGAGCATGTAACGCCTGAGTAGAGGAGGGGTAGATGAATGAACCGACACTATATCCGAAAGAGATGGATTCTAAAACTAAGCAAACATGGTTAAGAAAGACTTAAAAGAATTGATAGTGACTACCTATACCAATAAGGTCCACCTTCCTTTTCGGTGGCTCAATCATAAGAACTCCAAAGTTAAGCGTACTTGGCTTGAAGCAATCTTATGTTAGGTGACTTCCAAGGAAATATACCTATGAAGCATGCTGAAAGAACCTGTTTCGGTTTGTGAGGACATTTTTCACTCTCATAAGTAGCTCAAAGTCAAGTAGGTAGCGTGGCCAGGTCGCAGGGAAATACTGGAGCCAGTAGGTGCTAAATCCGAATTCAGAATCCTGGGCTTGGGATGTTACACTCATTCAGCACAGTTGGATCCCCTCCAACACGGACCCTTTAGGTGTGGGAGGCAATTGTCATCCTTTTATAAATTATGGGTTCATGGCTCTATGGTTCATGCAAGGTCCCACATACATACGACATGAAACTTAACATCATACATCATGCATGTCATATCACATTACTCAACATCACAACATGTCTCAACAAAGAAATTTCAAGCATGCCCATACACATAATATAGAATATCATAACAACACATCAAGATCATGCATGCAATATGCTACAATACTTTACATGATACACCAAACATACATGACATATTACACTAAACAATGGGATATTCTACATATACACGTATTAAACATACATACACACATCATCCGACCTAAGCCCTTAACGGGTCTGTAAGTGAATTCACTTACCTCAAGTGATTCCTATGCACTTTCCTAACGAATCAGTCAATGTAAGCTTAGTCAACCTAAAGTCAAACATGAAATTCATTTTAGAAAATCATTTTAAGACTAACTTTTAACGAATTTTGAGACTAAATCTAGGGATATAACACCACTGGCAGCTTATTGTTTAGAAAATTGACCCCACGCTTTGCCGATTTTTGAGTCACATACCCTCATATCTGAAACTTTAGGTCACCACTATTCTAATGCCGCCGACCATGCATCAAACCGATGCCTCACACGACCACATGCATCGCTTGAAGTTGGTGCGTATGGCTCACTCACTGTCGTAGATGGCGGCTTTCCATCTCCTGTGTGGTTTCACCCCTACTTCGTTCGACGTCCCTTTCCACCAACGTGTAGATCTGGTCCTCGAGGTCCTTTTTCACCATTTGTTGCACTAAAAAACTTCCTTTTTACCCAAAAAAGAAGAGAAAAACATGTTAGAGAGAGATATTCTTCGAGAGAGAGTGTGCAGCCTCTAAGGTACTATTCAAGCTGTCAATTGCTCCCTTACAGCCCCATAAAATAGCAGTAAAGAATTTCTAAGAGAAAAATTGAGAGGGAGAAAATAAAAGAACAAAAATAAGAATACTTAAATAGTGAGGAAAATGATGTCGGCTGCCACAATCACGAGCCTATGCCGACGATTAGGTATTGCTGGAAGGGAGGGTGGACGAGAGGGAGAAGGATCTCGAGAAGGAGAGGATGCGTGCGAGTGAGAGAGAGAGAGATTTTTCTTTCTTTTTTTTTTTTTTTGGCAAAACTAATGGGTTTGGTGGCTTGGTGGCTTGGTGGCTAGGTCTAAATCTTAAGCTTAAATATGGTAAACCTTAAAACCCTAACCCTAAAGCCCCTCGAAATAATTACAAAAAAGCCATCGAGCTAATTTCATTTCTCTTTTCCATAACCCATAAACAACCAAATTACTTAATTCCTTTTTAAATTAACCTAAATAATATTTCAATTCCACCACTTTTATTTTTCACCTTTTACTAACTTAGAAAATTAAAAAGATAAATCATTCATCAAAACTTTAATTCTCCAACAACCAAAAATTCAAAATCCATAATTATAAAATTATCCTCATCACAACTTATAATAAAATAAAAACAATTAAATAGGGTGTTACAATTTTATTCGTGTATATTCTTCTCCTGTAAGGTGCATTAGGGTTTAACATCACATTTAGATACATTTTAGAAGTTTACAAATAATTCTTTAAAATTTGGACATATAGATTCACTAATATATCACTTGGGACAATTTGTGGTGTTTGTAGACTGTTTGACTTTTTCTAATAAAAAATAAAATATTTTTCTTCATGCATCATTATTTTTACCATTTCCCTACGGAAAAATCAAAGTTTTTTTTTAAATTGCATTCTTCATCACATCATTAGCCCATATTTCATTCATTCATTATAAATGAGAATACCTTAACAACCACATGTTCACAATTCTTACTAGGCATGAAAGGCAAAACTCATGAAAGAAATGAATGCCCTGTTAGAGAAGATGAGGCAAGCCATTGATAAGATTCAAGAACAAATCTTAGAAATTCAAAATCAAGAGTTAAAGAGGATAAGACAAGATATTGATAAGATTCAAGAACAAGTCACGAAGATTCTGAATGTCTTGGAGAACATCGAGACAATTGCAAACATCTCTCAACTTGACATTTCAGTGGATGGACCTCATGATTCACCTAGGTTTGGCCCACAACACACAAAAGATTTCATCTAGCAAAATTTGTTATATGATCCACGAGGCCAATTTTGATCATCAAATATAGGCCAGCAAGTCCCTATGAGCTGTCATGCTGAATTTTCAAAGAAGAGAAAACTATTGGAGGCCAATGGCATTGATGATTCTGAAGGAAAAGAAAAAGAAGAAGCAGATACGCTTGAAGAACCTTAAAAAACTTTCTTTCTAAAACAATATAAGCATAATTTAGACATAACTTGTGATACACTGAATCTACAAGGAATGGGGAATGAGATAATAGACAGCTTTAAGGAATATACTTCAAGAAAGAGAAAGACAAGTGCACAAGCGCATGAGTCTTTAATTGATAAGGAATTGACAATTTGATCAATTCTTGAAAGTAATAAAGGCTCTACAAAGAAAAAAGAAAAAGTCCAAACAGTAATTTCGTAGCCTAGGCTGAGGCATCAATGAAGCCATATACCATAGAATCTTTCTCCAATGAGGCCAACTTTCCCACATAATCATAATAGCAAAAGGCAGTCAAAGCAGGGGAACTTTGGCCCAATCCCAATGTCTCATACTGAACTTTGGCTCAATCCCAATGTATTATAAGGCAACTGTTAGCTCCAGTACCCATAGAACCATAACAGTTGCCTTATTCAAAGAGAATCAGGTTTTAAAAAGCTGGTTAGATGTTTAGGTTATTAAATTAGTTTATCATTAATTTAGAGAGAAAACTAGAAAAGAATAAAAATAAGAATCAAACAAGAACTTGAAAGCAAAATAAATATTGCAAGTACTCAAGTATTTAAGTTTCAATTACGTGAGAAAAGAGAAGAGGGATGTGGCTGGCGGTGGAGATTGGAGAAGAAAGACAGGGAGGTGGAGATTGGAGAAGAGGGATGTGGCTTGCAAGTACTCAAGTATATATTTTTTACATATATATTAAATTTAAAACTCTAATATTTTTAAATTTTTAAAATGTTAAATTCTAAGTTAAAATTATAATATGATTTCAAAAATCAATCTTCTTAAGAATTTTAAAATTATAATTATAATATGATTTAAATTATAATCTAATTATTTCAAAAAAAAAAAATTGTCGAAAATGCGCTATATTACTTTTGTCAGACACGCTGGAGATGCTGGAGTTCTTTTTTATTAAACACGCTATATTACTTTTATTAGAAAATATTTTTTTAGTGACGGTTAAAAACTCTCAAAATCCGCATTATTTTATGTTAAAAAAGAACTAAATTTAATTGAATATTTATTACGCCCATAACATTTGCAATGTTTTTTTCGCAATCATGGAATTCCCAAATTATGGCAAAGATTTATGACGGTGAAATCACGTCATCAATCTTACAAAAATACATAAAACCTCCATTTGTTTTCCACAAAAAAATGTATGTATAACAATCGTGACATTTTTTTGTAGTCATAAAAATTTTTAATTGTTGTAATAATTCATGACGTTGAAACAAAGTCATCAATTTGTAAATGTCATTTTTCTCGGAAAAAACGTGACCAACATTCATGACGTTCTTTTGCTATCATGGAATTCATAAATTGTTGTTGTCATTTATGACGGTGTAAAAATGTCATAATCTCAAAAAATATGTAAAATGTCCTTTTTTTCTCACATAAAACGTGCACATATTATTCGTGACGTGTTCTTGCAGTCATTAAATTTTCATATTGATGTCGTAATTCTGAATGTTTAAATTGTGAAAATTACGTAAACCTCCATATTTTCCCATAAAAAACGTGCATCCAATCATTTATGACGTTTTATTTTTCATCCACTTTTTCTTATTTACATGTGGCGTCATCAAAAGCCAAATTTGTGGTAGTGTCGTATGACTCAAGCACCCATTGTAGTCTTCTCTAGGGTACTCAACAAGAAACTGTATTATCCTAAGACATAAAGTGAAAGCTCTGATCAAAGCAGGATGGCTAAAGTTTGGAAAGGATCTAAGTGTTAATCACTAGGTTTGGGAGTTTTCAGAAAGGTTTTTATAAAAACTGGAGCCTGAAAATTATGCAGTCTTCTCTTTTTTCTTACACTGCCAGAAGCTTGTCCTTTTCTATTTATACAGAGACCCTAACCTGCTAGGGTACACACACACCAAGGACCCTAAAATTAAACAAATAGATAAAAGAATAAAATGCTAATGAACTTAAGCCACATGGCACAATTTAATTGGATAAGAAAAGAGTTTAATGAGACAAAATAAACTCCACAATTTCAACATCTGAGGGTCCACGTTGCTGAATTCATGTTCACCATTTCTCATTTGTCTTCTTCAGAATTATGAATAGTAGAGTTGCCCTCAATATTTTCATCCAGAAATCATCAAGTGTACAAAACTATGAAAGACGATGTTAATTGAATGTTTTTGCATTATCAATAAAGTAAAGTCTATTTTACTCTGAATTATCTTTGAGACTTTGGCAATTCAAAATGGTTCTTAGCTTGAAAATGAGCAATGAAGTATTATCAAACTATGACTTTGTCAAATACATTTTAGGAAGAATGTGAATATGTGGAAATTAAATTATTTTGTTTTATCATACATGCATCTATGGATCATTCATAACATCATTTTATTTTATTTTTTAAAAAAAGAAATGTTTTTTTTTTCCTTGGGTTAAAATTCAAAATACATTTGCTTGATTTTTTTCCCCATTATTCAATGAATTTTAGAGAATCAATGCTTTTATAAATTTACTCTAATGATTCTTGTTAATCGAAGCCATCACAAGCATTATAGACAAATCATGATAAGTCAACAGTTGGAGGAAATGTGTCTTAACCTTTCTTACCTACTTTAGAAAGTACCTCTTGTCATGTGCTACAAAAGCATCTACAAAAGCATCTAAGAAACAACAAACTTTATTGTTGGGCTAAATTCTCAATTTAAAAGAATCTACATACTTCTTGCCATGTGCTAAATGTTATAAATCGAACTCTATGAATGAGGTTTTAACCATTACATTGGGACAAAAACCCACTTTAAGGTGAGAATCCAAAATCACTTGCCCACTATAAAACATTGAGCCTAGCATACCATATGCAATTTTGTCGTAAACCATCCACATTTCACCGAAAATCTTTTTGTCAAGCTTGGACATGAACAAATTTGTAGTGAATCTCTATATATTTGTCTACCTACCAAAGCCTTTTGCAAAACCTACCACGTTGGATTGTGTGGTAAATATTCAAAATTATATATCTAAAGTTACCCACGGAAAACTTTGAAAGCAACAAAATATCTTTGAGCTCTTCTGATTAATTGCTTCATAATTCAATACTTGTAGTTTCTCGAATAGTTTTCAATTTTTAAATTTCTTCTAATCCATACCTAAAATATTCCTTCAGTTTCTATCTCATATTTTGTTTCTAGCTTAATCATTTGTCTTTTTCATATCCCTTGAATAAAAAATGACTCAAAGACTGAGGATAGTAGTTTGAGAATTTGAGAGATAGCAACTTTAGAAACAATGTCTAAAGTCTCAATCACTTTCAATGAATTCTACTTGAGGTACATGATCACAATATTGCATGGCCGCAAGTGTATGGTGTCAGTTTCAATATAGTGAATTTGAGTATTGAGTTTTATCCTCAGGATTGGGTCTCTAATTTAATTAAGTATCATAGTTACTCACATCTTATTTTATCTAGATAACTAAATAGGATTTAATTTAATTTAATTTACTCCAACTCTTAATTAATTGGAGACAACATCTGGAGAGCGTGCCTTTAAAGTGAGATTTCATGCTTTAGACTATGCACTTGAATAATAAAACAAATTATTCTATCATGCAACAATCATAAGTTGGAAAAAATCTAATTTTTTAGCCTTCTTTCACGAACTCAACTAAAGCTCCCACTAATTTACAGGATCACCCTTTAGGAATAATTGCTCACAAATAATAAAATGGAGGATCACCATTTCGAGAATAATTGCCTACAAATCATAAAATGGAGGATCACCCTTTTGAGAATAATTGCCCACAAATTAGCCAGGCATTAACGACCCCTTTCATTAATTACAACCTATAGAAGTCTTATTATGATCTCTTTCGAGCCAAGGGGTAGCCCGCTTGTCATCGCGGCTTGCCAATAATTCTTCTAGTGATAATAATTTTTCTTCTAGAAATAAACCCACACTCACGCAGGATGATTTATCTAGTCATGCATTTCATGAATGAATCTAAGTTTTACTCTTGCAAGCTAAAAACTTAAATCTACAATTTAGTTTAAACTTTGATCAAAAGAATGAAATCATTGAGTCTACAAATGCAAGAATGAATTCCTACAAGATAAAAAGTCCATTAAACTAAATTAAGCATAAAAACATCCAAAATATTACATCCAAAGTTTTATGGCAGAGTCTCACTACTCAAAATCACAATACAAAATAGAGACTCCTTTAAAAAGTCCACAAATAACTACTAAGTCGAAAAAGGAAAAAGAAAACTCTTAAAGACGCGTGCCACACTCATTCCAGTCGTGAAGGCCGCAATCCCTAGCCTTGGATTGCTCCAAAAGCTCCATGGAAAGCTCTTCCATCCTCTAAAACCCAAGCAGCACTGTAGCTATTCTTCTCTCCATATGACTTCCTCCTTTTCGAGTGAAAAAAAATGTGCTTTTATAGTCAAACCTTCAACAGCATCGAGGCGCTGGAGTCAGCTTCGCGACGTTGTGGCCACTTAATTGCAAAAATGCCACCGCACAAATTCTTTTCACGTCAAAATTCGTAGTAGGGTCAAGACGTTGTCCATTCCGTGCGCACAAATTGACGCTCCAAAGTTCGTAGCATCGCAACGTCTCAATGTTGTTCTACATCTTTAGCTACTGAGACGCTAAGATGGCATCTCAACACCATGAAACACTACCCCCTCAAGAATAAATTTTGCAGCATTCCTTCAAATTGTCCTTTTGCTTCGAAATGCACCTTTTTGCTCCAATCATTCTGATTCTTCCTCCAAATTATCAATTTCTTCTCATTTGCTCGATTCTTGTAATAAATACAAATAAACTCGTGAAAGTACTAAGATTTATTCACATAACTAGCTAAAATGAAGCCTAAGGATAACACATTTTGAGTGTTATCAGTACAACTTCATCAAGGTATTGACGAAGTACAACTTCATCAAGGTACTAGAGGAGCATCAACGAAGAAGTGGTGTAAATGAAAATCAGAGTTGTAATGAAAGACCGACATATAATCCATCTTGTATATGTGATTGCACCATACTTTCCCTATCATATAAAAAGTATGTTCGGCTTGAAAAAGGAAAAGAAAAAAAAAGGAGAAAAAAGAAAAAAGAAAAAGAAAAAATGTAGTATTAGGCAATGATAAGTCTCAAATTACATGATCAGAGTGATCAAGATAGATTAAGAAATTACACCACAAGTCTTCTTTGCAAATTATCAACTTGGGGGCAAAAGTCATCGTTGCTACACATTGGCAAAGTTGTCATTGCTTCATCATTTGCTAGAGCAAAAGACTACATGAAAGTCAAGATTGACAAGACACATTTCAAGTCGTCCTTCACATTCGAGAGCAAAAGACTAATTGGGACAATATCTCATCAAAGACCTATAATTAGAGGATGAAGATTTTTCATCAGAGATCTTGAGCTGACTTATGGAAAGAATGAGATATGTGAGACAAATTCTTGAGGAACTACTATTGGGTTCTTAGAATTATTATCTAAAGAAATAGAATCATTTTAACATGTCCATTCATTTAAACATATTTCAATCTCTTACTCAAAATATTCTTACTGTTGGAGAGGTTTTTTGAACCATATTCTCTTTTTCTTTTAAAAAGAGATTTTCATGCTTTCTTTTCAATTGATTATTATTCATTTGTTTCCAAGGCCAAAATCCTTCTGGTCCATTACAAGGTTGAGGTTATGAGGCAGTTTAATAAAAAATGTTCAGTGCTACGAAGAATTACATTTGATAGTTCTCTAACTAACACATGATGTACCTCCAAAAAGAACCTACCAAACCTAATATATATAGTTGAGATATCATTGTTAGATGTATATATCCTCTTTCAAGTGAAAGCATAAAAAAATAATAAGAAAAAAGAGAGAAAAAAAGAGCAAGCATGCTTCCTCCGATGATGACATAACTTTTATCTTTCAATTTTGTGTTAAACATTGCTAATGAGAAGGTTCAGAGTAAACAAAGTAATCAATTTACTAAATATGAAAATGCATTTTTGTTTCATAGTCCATCATTACTGTTGGGTGTGTATGTCCTAAAACTCGAGTGGCTTGTAAACACTTTCTATATTGTCAATAAAGTTGTTATTGATGTT
>JAOANK020671615.1:0-11479 GCA_026257165.2 Telfairia occidentalis | reverse complement strand
TGCGGCTGGCAAGGCGTGAGTGCATGCGCCTGTGCATATGGGGCGTCTAGACGCCCTTGTGTCCGTGTCTAGACGTTGTCGTTGCGATGGGCGTGCTCGAGCTTGTGCTTGAGGTTTTATGACGTCGAGACGATGTTGAGCAGCGTTTCGACGCTGATGGTCCCAACTTTGATTTTCCAACTGATTCCAGCATCTCAACACTTTGGCATGGCATCTCAACGCTGCCTCCTCGGGTCTTCATGTAATTTTTCGTCTAAACATCCCCAAAATCACAATTTTTTCTAATTAAGCTTGGTACCTACAAATTAACATAAAAACATGTGAAAACACATAAATTATTGAGCAAAACTAGCCAAAATCAAGCCTAAGGATAGCACATTTTCATGTGCTATAACATCGACCCCCATGCTCAAGACTTTGATTCGAAAACACCAAAGGGAGCAAAGCTCTAACAATCTTTCGTCCAAACTTTTGACATTGGCCCCCACATGTAAGGCCTGAGCTCGAAATCCTCGTATTCACAAAAGAGAGCAAAGTTCAAATAATCTTTAGTCCAAACTTTGGACCTTGGCCTCCACGTACAAGGCATGGGCTCAAAATCCCTTAAATCACAAAAGTGATCGGAGTTCAAGCAATATTTGGTAAAAAAATTCAGACATCCACCCCACGTGCAAGCCATGGGCTTGGAATCCTCTAAATCACCAAAGGGAGAGAAGTTCAGAGCATCTTAAGTTCAAACTTCAAACATCAGCCCCCATGCTCCAGGCTTTGGTTTTGATTCCTCGAAATCAAGTAAGAAAATGAAGTTCTGACAATCTTTAGTCCAAACTTCGGACATCGACCCTGATAATTGATCATAATTCACTACGTTATTGCAAGTGTACGAGTCATATTGTAATATAAAATGGACATAAGATCGAGTATCCTCCTCTGGTAATCGGGTTACTAATTCTCTTAGATTTCAATTGATTATTCAAATTTTATCTAGAGATCCAATGGTCAAGTATAGTTATGGAACTTAAACTAATAACAAAGAACATGCACACGTTAGTGAAAAAATTCATAGAAAGTGGAATCCCAGGGTGTTGGCTTCTGTTTAGGCAAAATTCAATTCTCAAATATTTTTAGGTCTCTTTTAATTGCTAAAATCCTAGGCTTAGAAAAATTAAAGACTCAAGGTTCACTCTCTCAAGTTTACCTAACATCACAATCAATTAACGATTAAATTCCTTGACATTCTTAAGTAAATGTGACAATTAATGCTTTCTAAGTTTTGCCTCAATTAAAACCTACCACTTTCATGCATAAGTTTCAAAAGCCTAGCATTGGAGTCCTAAATATTGCCCTGATTTTTAAGCTAAAATAGTAAGACAATTTATGAATAAAAGAGAAACCCCTGGATCATCGATAGCACTCCAAAAGTGTTATTCTATGGCCTTAAATCTAGTAGTTTTGTAGGTTTTCAGGTGTACTTTAATGTTTTATTTGTTAAATTTATAAGAACTGAGCATTTGGAGGCAAAAATACATATTTTGTGTTCTTTGGGTTGAAAAATGATCCATGGAAGTGCAAAAATTGGCTAAGGCTTGAAAAGAGATGATGAAATTGATGAGAAACTCAAGAGTCAGCGTCTCAACGCTAAAGGACGAAGTTTAAATGCCAAAATAGTAACCAGAAAGATAGAATGCTGCAGCGTTGAGATGCTAACAATTTTTTAATATTAAAGTGTAGCGTCTCAATGCTACGATAAATTCTATATAATCATCTTTTTGCCACAATTGTTAGATAGTTGGACTTTAGGGGCCGTTTTTAGTGTGCTTTTTTAGGTGAAAATAAAGATTTCAGTGCCCATTCATGCTACGATTGATTGGAAAGCTTTGCTAGTGTTTGAGGTGAAAATCACGAGCACGAAAATGGGTTTGTGGCAAGAGATGAGGAAGAATCAACCTTCTCTCTTTTATATTTTGGAATCAAATTTGATAGGTTGTTCGAAACAGATTTTTATGATGTATTATAGCTAAAGCATTTAGTTTTAGAGTTTCGGTTTGTTTTAGGGATACTTACTTACGTTATTGAACTCTTGAATGCATTTTTTACGGTTTTCTTCTAAATTCCAGCCCTTAATGCTTGTACTTATTTAGCTAATAAATGTATTACTTATGTAGTTACTATCTTGATGGTCATAAATTAGGCAATGTGTAATAGCCCAACTTAAAACAACCTTAGAACCGCTACTACATGCATGAATAAACATCAAAAGACTAAAATTCAAACTCTATTTTAGATAGAGTTCCAGTATTTTTAAAGGTGGGGATCCCAAACTAGAATAAAAAATGCATATGAAATCCATCAACATCAAAACATAGAAATAATTTTAAAACGTCCAAAAATCTATCAATAAGTAAAGGAAAATGTTTGTAAGGAAAAAACAAACTCAAGGACTACTCCATGGCTTTGTAACCTTGCACGTCAGCCACCACACATAGTACATTCATTACCAGAAAAAAAAATTAATAACATAGGTAGAGTATTTTAACAAATACTCAGTTAAGTAACCCCACATATGGAGTCGGACCTACATACACACACATTCATGCAAATTCAACAAATAGACTTTGGGGACCTATCATTCAATGGTTGACAGTATTCTATGGTTATCATGCTGGGTGAACAACTACCTTTACCGCACTATGGTGTCATCTCACTTTGAATACGAGCGTTGGGCCCTCGATATAACTAGGGGAAGTCGATTGTTAGTGATGCTAGATGACACTCATTCAGAACAGTCGAATTCTCGCCCAACACCGATCCTTTGGGTGTGGGAGGCAGTTGTCACCCTTTTACAACTCATGGTTAATGCAAGGTCCCACATACATACGACATGAAACTTAGCATCTACATCATGCATGTCGTACCAAAGTAAGCATCGCCACATCACAATCAAACAAACAATTCTCATGCATGCTAATACATATAGTAGGATATCACCTAACTATAACAAAGTCATACATGCTAGATCACATATCATGGTTTGCTACTTCATACATGACATGTTTTACTATTTATCAGATACCCTACACATATATGTATAGAACATTCATATGCATACATCATACAGCTTAATCGCTTAAGGGTCCGTAAGTGAAGTCACTTACCTCAAGCGAATCCTATACGCTTCCCTAATGAACCGATCAAAGCACACTTGGTCAACCTAAGGTCAAACATGAAATTTACCTTAGAAAATTATCTTAAAACTAATTTTTAACGAGTTTTGAGGCTACATATAAAGACAATACACGAAGGGAGCATACTGCTTAAAACAATTGAGCCTACGTGCCTTTGCTGCTGCCACGCACTGTGGAATTTTGAGTAACACACCAGCAGACCTGAAACTTCAAGTCACTACTGTTCCAAAGCCACCAACCACACTCCAGACAGCTCTTGCATGCGCCCACACGCGCCGCTTGAGGGTAAAAACTTCCTCAGTGTGTGAGAGCACACCACTGCTCCATTTGACGTCCCATTTTCACCATTGTGTAGATTTGGTCCTCAGGGTCCTTTTCCACCTTTCGTTGCATTAAAAACCAACTTTTTGGTCTAAAAAAGGAGAAAAAATGTGCATACCAAAAAAAAAAAAAGAACGTACAACCCAACGACCTTACTTTCCAGATCTAAGGTTCCACACTAACCTTAGCCACCCAGTGCTAGAAACAAGAAAACCCACTTGATTCATGAAAAAAAATGATGAAAAAAACTTCCAAAACACAAGAAACACTAGGTTGCGATCAAGTTTTTGGCTCCGTTTCTAGGGATGAATGTTTTTGTTTCTATCTATATTGAGAGAACGTTGTTAGTCTTACTTTAGGGTGTATGTTATTTTTGTTTTTATTTTGTTAGTTATTTTGGTTCTTGCGAAGAAACTTTGAGGCTAACCTAGTCCCTTTTGATCCTGAAATTGACAAAAACTTTAGAAGGAATCAAAAGAAGAACATGAGTGAGCTAGTAATCATGGAGGAGCAATAGAGAGAACAAAGGGCAATTTAAGAATATTTCTAGCCCGCCATCCCGATAGCTCAACCATGGATCGTGAAAGCACTAATTGTTGCATGCAACTTTGAGCTTATAGTAGGATTGATTTAGATGGCCCGTGAGGGAACATTTAGAGGCCTACCCACTGATGACCCACACAAGCACATTTGTTCTTTCCTAGAAATTTGCAATACAGTAAAAATAAATGGTGTATCTTCTGATGTTATTAGTTTCAGGTTATTTCCATTTTTTGTGCAAGACCGAGGAGCTAAAAATTGGTTGCACACACTTCCAACAGACAGCATCACCACTTGGGATGAGCTAGCCCGGACATTCCTAAATAAATTTTTTCCACCTTCGAAAACTCAAAAGTTCAGATCCAATTTTGGTTCTTTTAGGCAACATGAGACAGAGCAGTTGTTTGTGGAATGAGAGCATTACAAGGACCTCTAATACAAGTGCCATCAACACAGTTTTCCTAATTGGCTTCAAATCCAATTTTCTTTGATGGTTTAACCATTGTTACTAAATCCATTTTGGATGCAACTGCATGAAGCTCACTATTTTCAAAGACTGCTGAGGTGGCTCGAACAATAATTTAGGATATGGCTACCACAAACTACCATTGGCCTGCTAAAATGGATGTTTCTATAACTCTAAGACTCCATTAAGTCAATGAGGTAATTGCTATAAAAGCACAAATGGCTATGTTGATAATGCCCTTAGTAATTTGACTATGCCAGGAAAGTCACAATCCATTGCAGCAACGGTGGCATGTCAGACGTACCCGACCTGGGAAAATTCTTAATTGCAGCAAGCCAATTACGTGAATAAGAACTACGGATTTCAAGGAGCCCAACATAACAAATTTGGAGTCGAGTAGACCCCGCTACCCACTCATTACTTTCCAGGTACTCGAAACCATTAAAATTTTTCTTATGCTAACAATAACATTTTTAATCATATGGGTCTTGCTTCGACCTCACAGCAACCACCTAAGAGAAAATCATCTTTGGAGGACATGTTAGCAACATTTATCATGGAGTCAAGGAACCAAACTTCCAACCTGGAAACGTAGGTGGACAACCAAGAAAAGAATATGGAGATTCAGATCGGCATGATTGCCACCACTGTAAATACCATGCACAAAGGCAAGTTTCAGAGCAATACTGAGGTAAACCTGAGGGAGCAATGCAATGCCATAACATTGAGGAGTGGTAGAGTGGTTGAGGAGCCTGAACACCAGAAGGAGGCCAAGAAAACTGAAGAGAAGAAAAGAGATGAAGACAAGGTTGAGGAGACTTCGAGGGAGGAATGCAAACTGTCATCTTTAGGGAAGTATTAATGCCATCTTGTACCTTCAATGCTTTACAAAATAGAAACTTATTGCTCAAGTTACTAAATTTTTAGAGATCCTTAAGAAACTGCACATAAACATACCTTTTGTTAGTGCTCTTGAGTAGATGCCTAATTATGTGAAGTTTCTTAAGCAGATCATGGCTTCAAAGAAAAAGTTTAAGCAGTATGAGATGGTGAATCTATCAAAGGAATGAAGCGCAATTATACAGAAGAAACTATTCAAAAACTTGAAGGATCTAGGGAATATTATTATTCCCTACACTATAGGGAATCTTTTTATAAATCGTGCTTTATGTGACTTAGGAGCTTCGATTAACGTAATGCCTCTATCTGTTTATAGGAGACTAAATTTGGGTGAGGTGTAACCCACCACAACATTTGTTGTCTTCTTTTTAATGATGAAATTATGCTTCAGATATGCAGAATGATGCTTTAAAATGAAGACAAATTATGCTCAAGTATAAGCAATCACAAGTAATACTGGAGTATTCCGGTATATCAATCCATAGGGAATTAGCTAATCTAAACTTGGTTTTCACACTTCATAGAATTCAAACAGACAGGAGATTAAGTGTTAACGTAGTGTTGACTCTAGAAATAGGGGAAGAGGGGATAATTCAATGGCTTCCGGCTGTTGGACAACGTAAATATAGTAAATGAACGTTAAACAAATAATTTAGACATGAGGGTAGCTAATGATTCTACAATGCAAGGTGGTACTATGCTGCAGGCTTTTATGGGAATAGGATCGATCTTGCTCTAAATAGGAACTATTCATATATCCACTCTATCGAGCACCATGTACTATGAAACAAGTCCTATTTATGTCTAAACTCAGACTCGATATCTCTTCAAAACTAAATCCTCTTGTGTTTTATAGCTTCCTCACTATGTCTAGTGTCTCGTCAAGGATGGACTGCTCCACCTCTGCTATATCCTTTCACTCGGTTACGACTAGCCTCTCACTTGTCAGCAATAAGACTAGCTAACATAAACTACCGATGTCCAACTAGGAAGTCCACAACATACATTAAAGCAGAGTAAAAAGAATAGAAGAGTCAATTTCATTTACTAGAAATTAGCTACAGCAAAGTGTTAATAATGCATGACTATCATCAACTACCCAAATGGGTTTTAATTACAGCTCATGATTAAAATCTAAACTAAGTAAGCTGGAATAAATACTTCAGAAAATGTGAAGTAAATGGAAGTCTAAAAAATAGAGCTAAAATGAAATGACGAGAACAAAATTAAAGCAAACAGATGCGCAGAAGACAACAACAGTTAGGTCGTTCGAGAGAGGTTTGGATCGTCTCCTTTTCTAGTTTGATTTCTTCTCTTTCTAGTGGCTTACCCTAAAATGTTGTGCTCCTTTGCCTTAAATAGTGTAATGAAATGACACATATTACCTAAAGGAATCAAATTCCTCTCGGAAGCGACATTCAACATTCTATTTGGTACACTATGCATAAAACGTAATACAGAGAAAGAAGAAAAACGATTACCTTTGAAGAACTTCTTCTTCATGAATTCACTAACAACAGTAAGCAAGCCAGATCCCAATTCGACACCACCACTTGGAATTCTTGCTATTCTCTGGAGAAGGAAGAATTGAGATTGTGGGTTCTCTCTTTTGGATTTGGTAAGGGAAGAAGAACGTGAAAATCAGCAACCTTCTTCTGTGTTCTCAGCATATAATTATATAGGAAAAATTGAGAGAGAGTGGGACTTCCACGTTAACACCATTAACTCCCCAACTAAAGGGAAGTTAATTAAATTTCATATAAAAAAATATAATTTTACTAATAAATGAATATTATAATTAATTAATTAACTAAATATTATGCACATTAATCACATTAAATGCATATCTCTCTCTTTAACCTATAGTTTTAATGTGAATCCTATTCATATTAAATTTTAACCTATAGTATTTATATGAATCTCATTCATATAAATAAGATTTGAATCTTATTCAAAAGTTTAAGCTCTCACATATTATCTAGTTTAATTATAAAATTTTTTTTAATTAACTATATATTATAATGTATCATTATACATTATAGCTTATATATTCCCTCAAATAATTGGAATAATTCAAATTATTCCCAAAATATTATTCCTTGTATAATCCTTAGCGAGTTAGCAAGTGGACCTTATGGACCTACAGATTAAAAGCTCCAATGATACAAGATTAATTAATTAAACTCTTTAATCAATTATTCAATATTCATTAATTGCCGGTTACTCCACTAAAGACCGACAGCTACACTCTTCGCACTGTAGAAACCAAAATTTTGAAGGGAAATTTTTTGAAATGGTATTAGAGCCTGTTTAAGGCAAATTTCAATCTTCTTCAAATTCTATTCAATTTGATTTCATTTTATTTTTGGGGAGGGGAAGAGATCCTACTACCTTCTTTATCTTTGTTTTTCGTGACAAATAGAATTACTATCTGTCTTAAATTTTCAGAGATTTTAATTTATTCAAATTCTTGGCTATCCTGACTGTTGCGGTTAAGTTTAGTTGTTCACGGCAGTAGAGTTAGCGAGTAAGTATGAAGAACCTAGTAATCAGCCTTAACCTTGCAGGATTAGAGTTTGTCTAAAGAATTTTAATTTTTATTTTTAAGTCTTGTAGTAAATCTGTTTGAAATAAAAAATGAAGAGAAAAGATAGTTAGAAAGATGTCTAAAATCCTTCAAAAATTGAAATCAAAATTAGCTCTAAAGAAGGAGCTAACCAAAGAAGAAGTGGAATCCCAACACATGGGAGATCAGGCTATGGAAGATGAAGAAGCGATTAACATCACAAAGGTGGAAAAGCGGCTAGAACAATGGGAGCTACCTATTATCGATACCAAAAAGGTATACTCTCATTCCACATTCAGTTTCGCCCAGAAGCTATGCATCAAAACTATAGAAAGAAAAATTCATGTATCTCAACCAATTCATTCTATAAATCTTTTCCCTAGAAATGATTTATTAGAATTCAACATATTGGCGCTGTACAAGTTGCCATTAAACCCTTATTTCGGTTAGGATTAGACATACATGTTCTAACTATTTTAAGCGATAAAAGACACCATAATTTCGAACACTCAGTTCTAGAAATTATGCGATCAAATGTTGTTAACGACCCGATATATTTCAGCTGTTATCCAAACCTAACGGTGTCCGTGAAGGACCCAAATGTTTTCAAAGCTCTCTATTTAGATATTGCAGATAAAGGGTTAAATCTCGAAGATGGATCCCACAAACTTAGTCTGGTATACAAAATCACATACAAACTCATGATGTCTAGTGTTGGATCCAAAGCAATGATGTCTTCTACAAAAGAGAAAACAATGATGATTGAAGCAAACATCCATTCAATAACCAGAGTTCCCAAAATGATATCTTGGGATGAGGTTACAAAGAATACAGAATGGACGATAGAAAAAGCTATCACTTCGCCACCAAAGAAGGGGAGTCAGCTCTCACAAATCGTGGAATGTCCTGAAGGAAAAGTAACAATTAAGTTTGAAAATGAAGCATCTAGCTCCATTAAAATCAAAGACAATATTAGTATGAATAATGCATTGAATGAATTCATGAATTATAGACCTAACAGATCTGGTTTGAGGGAGTCATTTGCTAGTCCTAAAATAACTAGATAAGAGTCGTTGAGAGTCAAAACTGTAGGTCTATCACAAGGAATACCTGGAATCTTTTATAAAGAAGAAGCAAGAAAATCCCCAACACAAACTGAAATGGAAACAAGATAAGTTTCTAGGGATAGGCTTAGCGTGATAACAGAATTCCAAATAAATCACAAACTTTTGCATAAAGACTTCAACTCTCCAGAAAATAGATCTAAGAGAAAAGAGTTTAATGCAAGATTTTCTACAGAAGAAAAGATCAAATTAGAAAGGTTTTTTAGCTCACCTTAGAGAAATAAAAAAGGAAATTTCTTTCTTCCTTTTGTTTGAAAACTTTGAAAAGATCGAGATGTTAGAAGAAATTCCTATCTGGAAAACCAGAGAAAGAGGTATAGTTCAATCTTTTCATCCTCCTCTAGAGGAAGTTGAGTTTGAAAATTACTATGGCGATAACGTTACTGCTAAACCCTTCCAGCAGATAAATGAGAAAGACGAGACTAAACCACCAACAAACAAAGAAATTAAGAGCTTACAGCTACAGAATAACTTTTCTAATAAAATGCTATCTTGTATAGCAAAGAAAGTTGAAAATATTGACAAAAAATTCATAGTCTCAAAAGATAATGAAACCAAGAACACTAAAGGAAAAAATCGGCAAGACATTCCTTTAATCAAACCAATTGCAGACATTCCCACTTTGGAATCTAAAGAGGAAGAAACAATAAGAAAACTAATTGAGAAGCTTTCAAAAATCAAAACTGATGAAGCCTCAAGTAGTAAAAGTCAAGCAAACATTAATGTCCTTGAAGACGAATTAAACTCATTAATTCAAAAAGGAAAGACCCTAAAACTTGAGGAATCAGACAATGAACAAAAAGTTCAAAGAATGAGATTCCCGGGCAAAAAGTTTAACTATTACGACAGACCTTTGTTCCCCGAAATAGGATACGAAGAAAGAAATGAATACCCAAAAATAGCTTATGACAGTTCATCCATTTACGAATGGAACGTTGACGGAAAAGCAGAACACCTAGTTCTAACCATGCTCAATGAAATGGTCATGGCCCACCAAGCCTATAAATCAAGAGGTAAAAATGAAAAAGAAATCTACCAGTATTTGGTTTCAGGATTTACCAGAAACCTAAGAAATTGGTGGGAAAATTGTCTTTCAGAAGCTCATGAGGAGGATGCTTTAAATAGCACCACAGTGACAAAGGTTAAGAAAACAATAAAACAGACAGTCAAAATAGAAGATCACGATCATGAAATAGATACAAAAATAGAGACAGAGGAAGAAGTCTGTAATGTGGTACACAAACTACTGTATCTAATGGCCTTTGTCTGGGTAGGACAACCCACTGATTATAGAGAAAGAAACGAGCAAATCCTCAAATCCCTGAAATGTCCAAACGTGAAGGATTTCAAATGGTATAAAGACATGTTCTTAACCAAAGTTATGTCTATGCCAGATTGCCGTGAGAAACACTGGAAGGAGAGATTCATAAATGGATTACCCAGCTACATCAGGATAAAAGTTTATGAACAAATAAAAGAAGTCTATGAAGGAGAAAATGAATGAGTAGATATACTCTATGGCATAATTTGTAGCACCATAGTAAATTGTGGTCTAAAATTCGGCGTTGAAGAAAAAATTTAGAAAAAACTTCAAAAACCTTCCCAAGATCACGTCAAAAACCTAAAGGCATTATGCGAACAATATGAATGCACAACCATAAAATCACCCTCTCAAAAAAGAAAACCTCATAAAGCAAAAAGATATGTTTCCAACAGAAACTATGAGCAAAGGCCTTATAGAAGAACTTATCAAAGGTCGTCCAGACAACCCCAAAAAAATACTATGAAACCACAGTATTACCATCAAGGTGAATCCTCCAAGCGATCAAACAAGAATTTAGATAAGAAAAAAGTTACTTTCTATAAATGCAAAAAAGGAGGACATTCCGCAAACAAATGCCCCTTAAAGGAAAAATAAATAATTTAGAGATAGAAGGGTCCCTAAAAAAGGATCTTCTGCATTTAGTAGAATCACAGTCAGAAAGTGATTACTCAAATTACGATTCCTCACAAAGTGAAAATGAAGAAAACCAAGTTTTGGAAGTAAATGAGTATTCTGATACATATGCAGACTACTCCAAAAGTTCTTCTGAAAAAAGAAGGACGAAAAACCTGTCTAGGTTGTATTAATACCATAACAGACACGCAAAAGGTTCTAATAGAAGCCTTAGAAAGAATAAATGACGAACAGTCTAGGAAAATAGTATCAAGTGCTCTAAGGCAGTCTATATAAGAAGAATCTCAAAAGGCCCAAACAAGTAGAACCAGCTATCCAGTTCCAAATCTGAATGAAATCTCAAGTCAAGTTCATAAACCCAGAAAAGCAATGGTCAGTGACCTACAAAAGGAAATAAGACTCATTAAGAAAAATTTATCT
>JAOANK020671019.1:0-11481 GCA_026257165.2 Telfairia occidentalis | reverse complement strand
ATGAGTTGTCATGTTCTTATGTTGCCACAAATCCCACTAATTGCATGAGATTGAGGTGCCAATCTCTTATGCATTTGTTGTATGCAAAATTAATTCTATAAATAGATGAATTTTCAACTTAATTATGGTTAATTCAATTGTTGAATTTTCATTATTTTTGGTTTCCAAAATCCATGTGTTCTAAGTATTAGAACATTTTTCTCCCATCAAATTCTCCGTCAATTTCACCTCAATTTGGATCCCACAATCAGTTCTAAGGCTGGAGAATAGCCGAGAAGACTCTTGTGGTGGTCTGAAAGGTGTTAGTTTTCAGATTGAAGGAAAAGCTAAGGAGAATTCGCGCATCAAAGGTACGTGTTCTAAAATTTCTGTTTTTCCTCTTAAAAGCATGATTTTAACCATTTAATTGAGCTTATTTGAGTGCAATTCATCCTTTTCCACTACGCATGCTTGTTGTTTATTCCTTCAGGAATTTAATTTGCTACAGGCATATGACCGCTAGGTGGAGCGCGCATGCGAACACGTAGCAGTGGGATGCCAATTGCCGCAACGGTAACTTTTCGTTTAATTTATGGGGGAATTTGAAAAGAATTAGAAAAATGGTAAAATGAAATTGCCCGCAGATTATTTTTCAAATATATTACCGTTGTACCCAGTCTATTTAAATGGTAATGTGTAATTCAATTTACCATCCCATTTCTTCTAACTCTCTTTGTGTGTCTGTGTGGGTTTCCAATCTTTTAAAAGTACAAAATTGCAGATAAAGTTGTTCTTGTTTGCAATCCATCCCCAAACTCCGATATGGTGTCCACATAAGGAGAAGGAGGAAGAAAGTTCAAAAAGTCTGGAAAAGCATACAAAGCCATTAGTGCTTCCAAATCAATGATGCTCGATTCATCTTCTACTGAAGATGGAAGACCGCCTAGCCCCTCCACGACAGAAAGCCAGTTGATCCAAACGAACTCGAAACCATTGAAGACGGTTTACCACTTGGATGAGTTGCCTGAAAAGACAACAACACTACCGCCACCACCACCACCAATAGAGAAAAAGAAACGCAAAATGCAGACTGCTCAAAGGAACAAGGGCCTATAAATTTGTGAAGAGGAGCAACAGCCGAAGACGCTTTAAGCAAAAGGTGAGCAAGCCACCTCGTCTAGCAGACACCATACCACAGCTGAGAGTGCTGCACCACAAGTTGTACTTCTCCCCCCCACCTCCCACACCACCATCTGAGGTACCTCCGGCCACACCAAAGCTAGTCCCAGTAGCGCCACCTGAGGTGCATACTGAAAACATTGCCACTGCTCCAGCAACCGAAGAGGTTATGCGTGATGAGGCATCGCACCAAAGCCAGGGCAATACTGTTAAGCTCAGCCTGGAGGATGAAGGCATCCAAACAATGTAGTCTAGTTATGAGGAATAACATTTCCACGATTGGTATGAGACCTGATTGAAGAGCCAGTTGCTAAGCTTGGGCAGCACCATGAACTCGCATTGGAAACAATACCAGAGATCCATGAATCAGAAACCATTTTGAAGAAAAAAAAGAAGGACAGCGCAAGGTGAAGCAAACCTACATCTTTTATACCATCATCAGAACCAAGGGAACCGATAGCCGCTTTGAGGAAGAAAAGAACTAAAGCGAAAAGAGCAGAGAAGAAGGTATCAAAGAAAGTAGCCAAAAAGGGTAAAAAGATTGAAACAAAGAAAAGAACCACATTTACACGGTACGTTAATCATGTGGCCGAGAAGCGAGTGAAAGAAATGAAGTCGAAAGATTCCTGGCTGAGACAGGGATCTTGTTTGCTTCGTTTGAAGTGCGAGCTTACATTGGAGAAGTCATTAAGGTTAACAACTGGGAGTAGTTTTGTGCGAAGCCATAGTATGGGTTCGCACAGCTTGTGAAGAAGTTCTACTTCAATATTACTTTTGAGGGGCAGACATTCGCTTGAGTCCGTGGTAAAAAGGTAAAATTTTCCTCTGAAATAATTAACCATTTTTATGGTTTTGATCCGCCAGCAAATCCATAGGGAAACCACCTCTGTTCTGCTCTGAAGCCTGAAGATCTAGACACTGCCTTAGAGGGTGTGGGCAACAATTCAGCTAAATGGCAGATTTCTAAACTTGGAGTCTACTCACTTCTTCCCTCCATGCCGATGCCTGAAGCAACTTTTTGACTTTATTTTCTGAAGAACCACATCCTTCCAAGAACTCATGATTCCTCCATCTCCCGAGAGTGCATCATGTTGGTTTATGCAATCTTGAGAGGGTTTTAGCTTGACATTGGCCAATTGATTGAAAAGGAGATTCGAAGCTGCGCGAGGAAGAGAGCACAAAAAATTATTCTCTAAACGTCTCATTTCTAGTTGCGTTTGTAAGTGAACATCCCCCTTGAAGAGACAGATGACATCCTTTCTGAGAAAGTCGAGATAGATTGTCAAACGATCATTCGCATTCAGCGAGGAGTTGATGCCCATGCGCCTACCAAAGAAAAGTCCTCAGCTTCATCAGATGCTCTAACTGTTGCCCCCGCTAATTAGTTCAACATGGATGATTTAGCTTCCTCTTGCACTGAAGCACTATCTATATTGCTGGAGCCACTTGTCGTAAAGATAGGCAAGTTGGCCAAGCGACCGAAGCACCTAATCAAATATATCCAAAAGAGAGATCGAGTGTGGCACAACACCTTCAAACTAAAGAATTCTCGTTTACCACCATTGCTGTCACTCTCCCCCAAAAAATCTGAGGAGGCACCGCAGCCTGCTGAAGAAGGCGCTCGTAGCTAAATGGAAGTTTTTCTCTTTTCTAAATCTTTTTGTTGTACTTAATCATTTTTCCCAACATCTACTACCTTATCATTTTGTTTGTATGATGTTGGCGAAATGTGCCAGCACATTCTCTTTTGTGATCTGTTCCCTCCAGGATCTTTAATTGAAAAACTTATAGTTCATGTTTTGTCTACTTTATGTGTTGTTTGTTTAGTTATATATATATACATATACATATATATATATACAATGCCCTGTACATATAGAAGCTTTTTCCAAGTAAGTTGTCCAGTCGTGTCTTGCCTCAGTTTGGGTTTGTGTATTATGAGATTAGTCGATGATGATATTCCTCTCTTCTACCCAAAATACGCCCACACTTAATCAATTTTTGGAGTTTACAGCTAGCTAGCATTTTTTAGGTGTGCCCAACTAACCAAAGCTATCCAATTTTCCTTGTTTATCTTTGAAAGAAGCTTAGCCAACAAAACCTCCCTCGCAATTTTCTTCAATTGTTTGTAATTTCTCATTACAGTCTCCCATGTTCTCCTTACTTCTTACACTAGCCATTCCTCTTAGCCAACAATGAGGACATTGTCAAATTCAACCTTGGGGTTAATGTGCCTATTTAGAAGTATGAGTAATGTGTATTAATGCCTTCTGTAATTATTTTGTAAAGCAATGACCTTCCCCTGCTTTGAAAATAATAATAATAATGATAACTAAAATATAGAGGAAAGAAGAAGGATTTTGTGTATTACTTGTAGTTGGATATTCAACGCTTAGGAAGTGAGGATAAGCCAAAACGAAGGTGATACATCCGACTCTTCTTAATGAGTTGCTCATAGTTCGATATTCAACGCCTTGAAAACGGGGATAAGCCAAAATAAAGGTGAAAAATTTACCCTTTTTATCTACGTAAAAAAAAAACAAAAGATTGATTGAATGAAATACAAAACAGAAAAGGGAGTTAACTCAAAGCTGTTGCATTTGTAGCACAAACTAGTTGTTAGCCCTAAAGGTAGAAGTTTTGAGGTTTTGCAAGTGAATGATAGAATATTGCGATAACTGATGGAAGCTGAAGCTGAAGGATAGGAAAAAGAAAGAAAGAATTGCAGCTTAGGACCTAGTTAAGAGTTTTAAAGAAGGTAGTTGGAGGTTAGCTACGAAAGTGAATAAGGAGTGGTGCAGCAAGGCAATAGAGAGAGTTGAGAAAACTACCTTTGAATAGTCATAGTACTTGTAACTGAGGCTGCATGGCTAGTACTTGTAGAGTTGGTTGCTATCTATTTTGCTTGAGGACAAACAAAGATTCAAGCTTGGGGGTATGATAACTCTCCAAAGGAGGGTTATTATGCTTGTAAGATTAAGTCTTTGGTTATTGTTTATAGTATGATAGTATGAGAAAAGCATGTAGAAGCGTTTAATTTATTATATTTCTGCAACTTGTCCTCTTGCATTGCCTAAAAATTGATGAATGAAAACACTGTTGAATTATGGATTATATCTATGGTAGCTTACAGGAATTAGTAGAAGTCCAGGAAGCGAAGCGACCTAATAAAATCTTCCCTTACAAAATGCTGCAACATTTTGACAAGAAGAATATTTCCCATAATCGATAAGTGAACGGACTTTAAGTTGCTGGGATGCGTTTGACGTCCCAGAAAGGTGCAAATTGCCTTATTACTACACGTTAGATTCCATGAGGGCATCGTGGGTCATTTCACTCGCATAGAAGCACAGATTTCTAAGGCAAGTTGCTAGAAAAGAAAGAACCAAGCAAAGAAAGGAAAGGGTTCTCTTGACAGAAGAATCTGAACATCTCGAGGAGAACCCAGCTCCTGCTGTCTTCTACGTCTCAAACCCTTCGATTCTGCTACTTCTTATTATTTGAATATTGTTCGAGTTATTTTATTCCAACTGAATCTTGTGAACTTGCATTTATTCCTTCATTTGTTCAGGTATTTATTTTAGTTTCATCCTAGTTTATTCTATTATTATGTGTTGTAACTAAAACCGATTTAGGTAGTTGATGATAGTCATGCGTTGCTAATGCTTTACTGCTACTTATTTTGGTGAATGAAATGAATTCTTCTGTTCTTTTTACTCTACTTTATTGATTGTCGTGAGCTTCTCAGTTGGCCGTTGGTAGTTGATGCGAGCTCATTTTGTTGCTGAAAGGTAAAAGACTAGTCGAAATCATGTAAAAGGATATAGCATTTCATTCTCGTAGAGGCGCTAGACATATTGAATAAGATATAAAACTAAAAGGGCTACATGTTTAAGGAGTGTTGAGTATGAGTTTAGACATAAATAAGATTTGACTATTAGTGTATGCTGCTCGAAAAACTGGGTGTACAAAGAATTCTTATTTAAAGAAAGATCCATTTTATTCTTAGAAAAGGTTGCAGCATAGTATCGATTTGCATGATAGAATGTCATTAGGTACCCTCATTTCGTTATTGTTTGTTAGAACATTTGTTAATCACATTTCTAGTGTCTACAATCCTAAAACGAATTGAATTATACTTTCTCCCTCTTTTTCTGAACTCAACATTGCACTGTTGTTTAGTCCTTTATATGAATGAATTGGATTATGTGTGAAAACTCAGTCTAGGTTAACTAAGTTTCAATGGTTCGATATTTTGGAATACTCTAGTATCACTTGTATGATTGCTTATATTTGAGCATGATTGTCTTCATTTCTAGCATTATTCTGCATATTTGAAGTATAATTTTATCACTACTCATAAGACAACAATACCCCTTGCCTTGTTTAGGGTGAAAAAGGACATTTTCTCATATTATTATAAAAATGGCTAAAATAATTGTAAAGACGTATTCTATTGTTGAAATTGAATCTTTCGCTGCCTCCAATGTGTTGAGGTGCTCAATTAGATCTTTCGAGCCATAGTAGGCCTTTAGTGTGGCCACTTGAATTTTGGAGGCATCTCTTTGTACACTGTCTTGTTGGTGAAGAGCAGATCAACTTATTCCCAACATGTTTTTAGATCCATGCTAACATTTTCTTGGACATTTTCATGTTGTCGAGCTCATTATGTAGTCTTTGCAACTTGAGTGAAAGGGTTGGCTCTTCACTTCTGCACCGCCAAGGTCTTTTGCTACTTGCGCTTCTAGTATAATAAATCCCTCAAGTGTGCTTCAAAGCTTGTTTACCCCACTCGTTCATCTTGCATAGTGATGGAAAACACTGGGATTGGTATGCCGTCTTCAGGATCAATCTCGAACCTCAGTATGGCGGACTGTACAAAATACAATCGATGGTCAACTGTTTGAGACAACCGTTCCCTTAAGTCCTTGGGGGTTGACCCTTGATCATTGCCGCCTAAAAGGAGTTTATTATTATTATTATTATTATTTTTTTTTTTTAATGGGATTTGGATTTCTTATGCAAGATTCTCCCTCACCTTAGTACGTCGGGCCTTTGTCTTTAGCTCAGTCTCGAACGAATAATGTGTAAGCTTTGGGAATTCAATCAAAGAAAAATTTTGATGGTAACAAAACTTATTTTTATTGACAATTTTAGTGTTTCAAAGTGTCCATTGCATAAATTTTGAAAAGAGGATTCCAACACCTTTTAAATTGCTCAAATAAAAGTTCAAACAAAAAGTTATGATCAAAACAAGTTTGAAAGATAAATCTTACATGACGATGATGTCAGTATGCATGTGGACAATTAGACAAATCAAAGAATGATATGCGACACCAACAATGATGTGGCATCAATCGATGCGATATCATCAACTTCAAATTTGCTAACGTAGTCTTTAGCGATCAAATTTTGCTAACATGGCGGATGGCGTAGCTTTCCAACTATTGTCAATTTTTTATGATGTTGCACTAACGTGTGGATAGATGACGTGGAGACTATGCCAAATAAAAAAAATTGACATGTGGTAGTATTATCTTTAAATATAAACCATTCATCTTTAAAATCTAGATTGAGTGACCCAATTTTAATTTGTACTAATCTTTACCCTAGAAAATAAAAAGTCATATTTTTCTTCATCATTAACAGTCAAAAGAATAGCTAAAGTCTTAATTTTTTTTCCAAAATGTGCCTAGAAATCCAAATCTCTCCCATTGCTTTAATCTTTGTAGCCAATTTTGTAACAAACATATTTGAGAGTATTTTTCTATCATTATTCTCGTAATTTATTTTATGTAATTTACCTACTTAGAGGTATTACTTCCGTAATTCTCTTCTTAATTTAGTTTCGTTTTAAGGTATGAGTACACCTTGGGTTATGTGAAAAAAATTGATTGATCCTGAACTAGGAAAAGATTCAGTTAGGTTCTCTTTACCCTAGAAGAAAAAAGGTCAATCAGTTTGGTTTTTCTAAAATTTCTATAAACCGCACCAGGCTTTAGTATATCCCTTGGATGTTTTCGTAGAATGCTGCAAATTGGTCTTTCAAATTTTCCCACTTGTAGTGGGTCGGGTTGGCTCAACATGGGTGAAATCTCGATGTTGTGGATGCTCTCAGCTCGTGTGGTCACCCACTTGCAATGTTGTTTGTAATAAGATCCATCGTCGTCTAGATCTCTATTGCTGTAGTTCTCATATCTTTGCTCATTTATTTTTTTGGTATGTAATTTAGGTAAAGCATGAAACTGTCCTTACAGATGGCGCCAATGATTAATGTCAAAATTTGGATTAAAAATTATTTAATGAGAGTGAAGGGAACAATTGATGCCGGCAAAACAATGAAGAACTGCAAGCTCGTGTGGTGCTAAGCCCAACACCCCCTGACACAAAAGTCAGACTCAAGTTTGTGAAGAGCTAAAACAATAAGTAGGGTTGAGTCATATACCTAGCTTGTAAGGTCCCTTCTGTTATGTTACCTGTTTTTTGTTGCAATCAACAAGTCTCAAGTTCCTTTGACTTTCCTTGTAATACATATAAATAGGAGAGATAACTGCCATTAGGAGGTGAGATTACTTTGTTACTTGAAAAAAAAAATAGAGAGCTGTGAGATTGCAATTCTTTTTACCTTTGAATAATAATTGAGAAAACCCTCCCCATTGATAGTGGATGTAGGTCACCTTGACCGAACCACTCTAAATATCATGTTCATCTTCTCCTTCTCTTCCTTTATGTTTTTAATTCAATTTTACAGCATGCATCATATTCAAGCAATCAGAGAATTGATGTAGATTTTTGCTTCTTCTTTCGTTGTGAGCAATCTGTGTCGAACCATTGTTTTAGTGCATGTATATTTGTCTTCTTGCCTGCAAATTAAGTGCAATGTGTTAATACATGATTTACAAGTGTACTCCACTCCAAGAATCTCGTATCAAAGCCATATTCTATCAAGAAAGATCAAGAAAGATTGATTCTTGAAATCAAGAATGGCCATAGCAAGGTGTGACATTGAGAAGTTTGATGAGAAAGGGGACTTCGAATTATGGAATGCTAAAATCAAGGCAGTACTGGGACAAAAAATGGCCATCAAGGCACTGACTAATCCATCAAACCTTCCTGCTACAATGACTCAAGAAGATAGGGAATCTATAGAGCAAATAGCCTATGACACATTAATTCTAAATTTTAGTGACAGTGTATTAAGACAAGTAATAGAAAAAGAATATGCATTCAATATTTGGACTAAGTTGAATAATCTTTGTCTTACAAACGATCTTCTAAACAAAGCCTACGTAAGAGAAAGGTTCGTCACCTTTAAAATGGATGCCTCAAAGAACTTGTCAGATAATCTAGATGATTTTAGAAAGCTGTCTACTGAATTTAAGTGTTTAAGAGACAAGATTGGTGAAGAGAATGAGGCAATCATCCTCTTAAACTCCCTGCCTAATTCGTATAAGGATGTCAAAGTTGCACTTAAGTATGGTAGGAAAAGTATCACCACAGATGAAATTATTTTAGCTATTAAGATTAAAGAACTTGAAATTCAGTTGACAAAGAAGGAGCAAAACACAACTGAGGGGCTTTTTACTAAAGGTAAATAGAAGAATATTTGGAAAGACAATAAACAACATTTAGAAGAAAGGAATAAGACGAGTTAAGTGTAATTACTATCACAACGAGGGCCACATAAAGAAAGATTGTTTCTTTCTTAAAAGAAAGCAAAACCGAAAGAATAGGAAGTCTAAACAGGCAGAGGCTTCCGTGGGAGAAAACTCACTGATATATTCAGATCCCTTAGCCACTACAGATGACCAAGCAACAAGTGAAACCTCCTTGAAGATCCAAGATTGGGTCCTAGACTCCCTGTGCTCCTTTCATATGACATCATCCAAAGAATGGTTTAGCACCTATAAGGAGTGGGATGGAGGGTTGGTCTACATGAGAAATAATAACTCATGTAAAATAGTTGGGATGGGTTAGTATCTCTCAAACTCCAAGATGGTTCTGTAAAGCTTCTAAGGAATGTAAGACATGTTCCTAACTTAAAATGAAATCTAATATCTTTAGGGATGTTAGATTCAATTGGCTGTGAATATAGAGGCCCTAGAGGGACAATTGAGGTAAAGAAAGACTCCAAGACAGTGTTGGTAGGTGTCAAAACAAATGAGCTATATGTAATCAAGGATGTGTAGATGATTCAAACAACCCTAGTTAATCTACTTTCATAGAAGGTGACCTATGGCATAGACTTCTCTGACATATAAGTTCAAATGGGCTTCAAGCTCTAACTAAGCAAGGAATACTTCCTTATGGAATTGGGGAAATTGGTTTTTGTGAGCAGTGCATTTATGGTAAATCCACAAGGCAAAGTTTTCATACAGGCCAACACTTCTCTAAGGAGATCTTAGAATATGTACATGTAGATCTTTGGGGTCCAACACAACCTACTTCTTTAAGTGGGTCTAAATACTTTCTCACCTTCATTGACGATTATTCTAGAAAGAGTTGGATATTCTTTCTAAAGACAAAAGATTAGGTATTTGAGAAGTTCAAAGAATGGAAGACATTTGTGGAAAAACAGATTTCTAAACACATTAAATGTTTAAGGACAGATAATGATTTAGAGTTTTTCACTGACGAGTTCAACTTATACTGCAAAGAAAATGGGATATTAAGACACAGAACTGTGAGATATACCCCATAGCTGAATGGGGTAGCAGAGAGGTTAAACAAAACAATTATAGATAGAGTAAGATGTCAACTATCAGATGGATTAGTTCCTGATAAGTTTTGGGTAGAAGCGGCCTTCTCTAATATCTATACATTGAATAGATGCCCTCACACCTCAATCAACTTATTAACTCTAAAAGAAAGGTGGACTAAAAGAAGACCAAAGCTGGAACACTTGAGAATTCTTGGCTGCGTAAGGTATGTTCATCAATCTCAAGGAAAATTAAAGCCTAAAGCTATGAAATGTATGTTTGTAGGATTCACACCTGGTGTGAAAGGCTTTAGAATGTGGCACCCAGTTGAAAAAAGGTGCGTTAACAGCAGGGATGTGACGTTTAGAGAATAAGAAATGTTCATGATGCAACAAGATCAAGGTGAACATGGCTGTAAAGTCTCTACAATGAAAATTGAGGTGGAGCATCCATATACTCTCAATCTAATTCTAAGCCAGAGGTTGAGGAACCACAAGTTACAGAAGAGGAAGTCTAAGTGATTAACATCCTGATTTACAAGGGTATCAACTTGCTAGAGAAAGACAGAGGAGACACATTGTCCCTCCGTCTAGGTATGCAGAAGTTGACTATATGAATATGGCTCTTAGTGTTGCTGTTACATTATCCAGTAAAGAACCCACATCCTTTGAAGAAGCCCTCAACAGTAAGGATGTTAGAAGGTGGATTGAAACAATGAATGAAGAAATGACCTCCTTAAAGGTAAATAACACTTCGTCCCTAGTGAATTTACCAAAAGGATATAAACCTATTGCATTTAAATGGATTTATAAGTTTAAAGAAGAAGTTCCTATAGCCCAAAATGAAAGAGTGATAGATATGCATACGCAACGAAACAGATCAATTCACACTCTAATAAGCTCAATTTAAAGGATAAAATCATGCTTTTAATTTAGGAAAAACAGAGAAATAGAAACCATACCTTTGAAGCTCAAATTCTCTCTTGTTTCTCTGTGGATTTGGTAACGAACACCTCCTGGACCACCACTAGAGTCTTCCTAGCTATTCTTCGGCCTTAGAAAAAATTGTGGGATCTTAGTTTTAGGTGAATTTGAGAGTAAAAGAAGGAAGGATGGTTTTGTTCAATACTTGAACATCAATCTTTTGGGAGCTAATTGAAGACCTTCATCATCATCCTTTTGCACGAATTTGATCTCTATTTAAAGGAGATTTTCATGCACAATAACCTCCTCACAAATTGATACTCAATTTGGTGAGGCATCATCCATGGGTAGAGGTGGCAAACTGTGAGGAAGAAAAGGAATGAAAATGGAAAATCACCCTTTTCCATTTTCTTCCTTTTTTTTCTTTTCTATTTTTAATTTAATTTCATAAATTAAATTAAAAAGAAAAAAAATTAATATTAAATTAAAATAATTTTAATTTGATTTTAAATGATTTTAATATCAAATATTAAAATAATATTATTTTACCACCAATCTCGATTTTTTGAAAAAAATATTTTTTCGAATATAAATCTCTATTCATACATATAATATTTAAATCTCTTTTAAAAGTTATTTTCAATTGCCCTTGATCGTTTAATTCGCAATCAAACGTCGATAGGTTAAATATATCATATATA
>JAOANK020670922.1:0-11482 GCA_026257165.2 Telfairia occidentalis | reverse complement strand
TTAAATTTTACCACTGTCACGCTATCGTGTCTAGTATACTATGTTCTTGAAATTGGAATTATATTTAAGCCTATGATAAAAAATGACAATTAGATGGGAATTCACCCTTGGGTTGGAAATTCGGTAAGATTTATTTTCATTAATTTAATTTGTTTTCTTAACTTTTTTTTTTAGTTATTTAATTTAATTTAATTCTCAAACCAACAAAACCCCCCATTTTTACCTGTGATTAAAATATTGAGAAACAAAGTTGCATAGTTCCCCACTAACTCTACAAATCAACATGAAAGAATCAGTATTTTATTTGAAGGGTCTCGCCAACCCGTTCAAACCTAATTGAAATTTTTTTAAACATATAAGAGACTAAATTGAAACTTTTAAAATAATAAGAATTAAATTGAAAATGTATCAAATATTAAAAATTAAAACATGAATTTAGCTTTACATTGTGAGAAAGATTTAAATTTTACCACAATATTTTAACTTGATTTAAAAACACATCACCATTAGCATTTTTTGTCAAAATGCTTATAATTTAATAAGTGAGGGCTGAGCATAGTTTAACTAGTTAAGACATATCTTTCCGATTAAAGGTTGTGGTTTTGAATCTCCATCCCATGTTATTGAACTAAAAAATATAAATGAGGGTAGAATTCAAATTTTTAATAAATTAAAAATTTATTTTGCAAAAGAAAAAAAGAAAAAAAAATCAATTGCCTGCATTAAAATCATATTTGTATAATTTAATATATACGAATATATTAATTCACACCCCCGTTTAATCATTTTATAATAATTAATAATTTAGAGTCAGTTTGGTAGCAACTTCCATCTTATTTTTCTATTAATAATTTTCATACAATTTACTTGTTTTATATTTTACTTTCTAAAAATGTTTTAAAAATTCTAGCCTACTTAAACTAAGCATAGTACTTTTTTAAATATCTATTTTTTGCATTTAAAACTTGACACTAAAATAGAAAAAGTGCTTTTGAAAATAATAATAATAATAAAACAAACAAAAATAAATAAAAACAAGTTTAAGTTTTAAAAACAAAAGACGAAAGATATAAGTGGTTCTCAAACCTACTTTTAAAGGGTATGTTTGGATATGTCTTTTAAACTATTTATTGATTAAAAAATTATTTTTTTAAAATTAACGATGTTTGATTAAAATTTTAAAAAATACTTTTAACTAATTAAAAATATTTTTTTAGAATTTTTAATATTTGAAAATATCTAAAAACATATAAAAAAACACTTCAAGTTTTTTTAAATGAAGTATTTAACTAATTTTCTTTCAAAAAAACCTTATATAATAAGTGTTTCACTTAAAAATATTTTTTAAAAAAGTTATACCAAATACACACTAATGATCTCTTTCCATTTTAACATGCAGGCTGTGAAAGAAGAAACATACTTTTATCTTCTTTGTCCACATATTTGATGAATTTTTGGAGGTGTAAATACTTGGAATAATTATATACCATATTATAGAATCAAATTGTTTTACATGAAATAATTAAAATATGATTTTTTTAATTTTTACCTCTTGATCAAAGAAATATGCTTTTAAGCATAACCTCTTGATCAGGGAGATATGTCTTAATTAATTGAGCTATGCTCGATTTAGCATGAAAATATGATGTGGTTGAGAAGAGAAGAGTCCGACCCTACCATGTACATTGCCGTCAGTTAAAATGAACAAAACTTGTTTCCAAATCCTAATGATGAAGTTTATTAATTTTTTTTTTTTGGAAAAAAAATACCATTTTAGTCTCCCCAGTTTTGATTTAGTTTTCATTTGATCCCTAGATTTTAAAATATTATATTTTTACCCATGAATTTTACATTTAATTTCCATTTGATATCTAAATTTTAAAATGTTGCACTTTGTTAAGGACGAGTGACAACTCTACATCTTCATAATGGTATGATATTATCTACTTTAAGCATAAGCCTTTATAGTTTTTCTTTTAGTTTCACCCAAAAAAGCCTCATTCGAAATTAGATGTTGTCCTCACTTATATACTCGTGATTTTCTCATTTTCTAGTCAATGTGAGATTTGGACACAATTCCAACACACTTTTACCCCTAAATTTTGACTAATGCTCACTTTTAGTCATTAACATATAACAGAAGCATAAGTAATGATTTCATTTATTATTAGTGTTTTTGCCACATCACCTATTTGAATATTATAAAAATAATAATTTTATTATGTAAGCATATAAATAATGTAAATTAACATTAAATAAATCCATCAGCATTTTGTAAATGTTACTGGCACTTATTCATATTAGAGACCAAAAGTAAGCATTAGTAAAAATTTAGAGGTAAAATTGTACTAACATTTTGAAACTAAGGACCAAATGAAAACTAAACTCAAAACATAGGATTTAAAAAAAGTAATATTTTGAAATCTAAGGACTAAATGGAAACTAAACTTAAAACTAAGAGATAAAAATACAATATCTAGAAATTTAAGGACTAAATGAAAACTAAACCCAAAATTCAAGTATCAAAACACACTTTTTCTTTTCTTTTCTTTTTTCCTTTTCTTTTAGAAGATTCATAATGATGAAAGTTAGGAGAGAATATTCCCTCCTGATAATTAGTTGACATGTTATATTTGTTAATTTGATCTCAATTATGGATACTCTAATTAAAAAAACGAATAACTTATTTTATGATAAAATATATGAAATTTGTTCCCCTAATAATTAATAACTAGACAGCTTACTTAATATTAAAAAACTAGAAAATATTAAGCCGCACTTGTAAATTTAGCAAAAAAAAAAAAAAAACGATATTGCAAATATAACAATCAATTTTATGTTTTGAAAATATAACAAAAAATCAAGACCCAACCCAAATTAAAATAAAGAAAAGTCTAAATATCCTTAAAATGTCAGTTCTTTTTATAAGGCTTTCGATGTTATATCAGGTATATCAGTAATATCAATGATATACCATTGATATATATGACACAAAGTATATTGTTGATATATCATTTCTTTGACATATGTAATAAGAAGTATATCAACGATATATTTAGTTTTATATCATTAATATTATTGATATACCACTGATATACCTAATATTCTCGATTTACTATTTTCTTTATATTTGTAATAAGAAGTATATCAACGATATACTTAGTATTAGATATATCACTGATTTACTGTGTTCTATAAGTGGTCTTTAATCAATTTTTTTCCATTTAATTTTCAGTAATCCCTATTGTGCCTATGGTTAATGATTTTTTTCCTTTTTTGTAAGCTACTTCTAAATTTTTGTTAAAGAATCAATGGAGAAAATAAATGAGAAACTAAATAAGAAAAAAAAAGTGAAGAATGAAAAATAAATTTTTGAATAAAAAGAAAGAGAAGAATAATATGAAAATGTCGATTTAGCTTGAAAAAATTAAAGTAGTAAAATGAGTAAAAAATCTTATATGTTTTAGTATACCATTGATATACTTTATATTAAGTATATCTTTGATTTATTATACTATTGATATACTTCATATAAGTATATCAACGATATACGTATATTATTGATATACTTCATATTAGGTATATCATTGATAAGGAACGAAAAATTGGAATAACGAAAAAACTGAAATCTAATTTCAAAAAACTTGGTTATATCTGCAAATCTCAAAACTGGTTGATCTATTTGCAAATATAGTTAAAAGTTTTGCTACCCATTACATATACCCAAATATTAATGTGCATGATAGAGCGAGAATTATATTCTAATTTTATCTTTTATGTTTGTTAAAATAATAATAATAAATTAATGAACAACGATATCAAGAACAATAAAATTTAATGATTAGCTTAATATATAATATTATTAATATTTCAGGTTTTGTTAGCTTAAAATAACTAAAGAAATAAATTATTGTTTAAATTGGTATAACATTCAACAATCAATGGTAAATTTAATTAGGTCAATTCATGGGTTGTGGTCAATTTAATTCCTTTATTAGTTTGATAATTCTAATTAAATTCTCTTTATTAGTTCCGTAAATTTAGTTCTTTTTTTAGTATATTAAATTTCATTGTGTCAAATTATTATAATTGTAAACTGTAGTCTAAAAAAAATTAAAAGCACTTATTTTCGTCAATATCTTTTTTATTATTAACGATCTATTTGATTATTAAAATTTTAAATTTTTTTTTTTGAATATGTGATCTCAATAAGAATAACATTTATGCGTTTCGTATAACTTAAAAATGTTTTGAAGCCTTTGTTAAATTCAAGAAACTAAGGACCAAATGATAATTGTTTTCCTCTTTTGAGCTCAATAATTTGTGGGTAGAGGCTTCGAACTCACGACCTCTTAATTATAAAAATATAGCTTTAACCAGTTGAACTATATTAGATTTGACAATTGTTTTCCTCTTTTATTTTCAATTTTTTAAAAAAACGAGCTTATCTATCTCCCAATTATTTTGTAATCTACTTTTTAAAAATATTTTTAAAATCTTCGTAAAATCTAAAAAAAAAATAGAAAATTATTTTTACATATTATTTTTATCTCTACTATATTAAAAAGTGAAATAGTCACTAATCATTTTTTAACTTACATATATATTCGTCAATCTGAACATATTTCAACTGGTTAAGGCATAACTTATTGATCAAAAGGTCATAGGTTCAAATCCTCTCATCTTCAAATGTTGTTGAACTAAAAAAAAAAAAGAAAAACCTTCTTTATATATCCTATGTTAACATTTCAAACCTACTCAATAATTTATGTTTTATGTATTTTATTGTTTTTTATTTAAATTAAAATAATATTTGTGTTCTAAAACTAACAACAAATCACATACCGATTTTTTTTTTTTTTTTTGGCTTACTCATCCTTATTTTATCTTAATTTGTTTATATTACGTGATACCAAATATTTATTTATTGAATCTATAATTTAATCTAAATATTAAGGTTTATTGATATAATCATTATATACTATTGAATTGATCCTCTTAAAACATTAGAAAAAAAATTCAAAAAAGAAAAAAAAATTCACATAAACATTAGAATTTTAAAGACCAAGAAATCTTCCTCAAATCAAAGGAAGGAAGGAAGTTAAAAAAAAAAAAAACGACAGCCGACTTTTGGTGAACCATGTTTGATTGAACTACTGTCGATCCACAAAATTGTTCGAAATGGACGAAAAATATATACATACATCAACTAATTATGGAAATAGATAACCCTTCAATTTGCAACAATTTTTTTAATATATATAAGTAAGAAAAACTTCTTTAAATGGATGTATTAAAAATACAAAAAAAAAAAGAAAAAAAAAAGAGGGAATAAATCAATTCCGCCGGAATAAAATGCAGGCAACCTTTTTTTCCCCTTATTTAATTGTTCACATAACACATCAAAATAGGTTGAAAATGATGTGATTGATGTAATAATTTTCGGCTCTATTATTTCATGTGTTTATAAGTCGGCAGCCTTAAGCTTCCAAAACACAACACAGGAGCAAGCCTTTGTTTTTCTATGTTTCTAGTCCTCTTTTTGTTTTCATGTGTGGACATGAGGTTCTTGTCTTGTAGTTTATGATTCATTTTAAAAAATTATTCTTCGATCGATTTTAAATTTATTGAGTTGAATCTCGAATAAATTGTGCAATTAATACGTTTTCTTAAATTAAATTAAATTAAAAAATTGTCTACAAACATACTAAAAATATACTTGAAACGAGTATGGAAATGTCCAAGTATGATTAGGAAATAGCTAAACCTAGCTAAAAAATTATACGAGTAAAGTAATATTATAACTTAGTGTACAAACGTATTCAAACGAACAAGCTAACTTAGTATACCATAGGTTATTTTGTTGAACTAAAAAGAAAAAAAATAAGAAAAAAAATTCATGCAACTAGAAGAATAAATTTTTCCCACCAAATTAAATAGCCTTGTTTTGATGCCTACACACAAATATATATTTCTTAGGGAAAAAAAAAACAATCTTGCTAATAAAGGGTAGAAATTTTATCACTCATTTAAATGTATTAGATTAATGTTAACTAACATGCATATTTTTTTTACCAACAATACTACATTTTTGGTTGCATACCAATGTGTAGGTAGTTCTAGCTACATACCATCATTAAAATTTTGATAACTATTTAATATCTTTTTTAAAAAATAATAATCTTTCTTAGCTATTAAAAACTTAATGGTGATGTATAGAAAAATACCTACACACTAGTGTGCAACAACCTAAATATATATTTTTTTAACCACTTCTAACGAATGAACATCTTTCAGCTCAGACCATGACCAATTGAAGAAGCAGGTATAAAATCAATTTTTACCCATAAGCTTGTCAAGTTGTATCAATTTAGACCCTAAACTTTCAATATATTCCATCAAATAGAACATTAAACTTAAATAAATATTACAATCTTAACCTTAAACTTAAAAAAATATTGCAATTTCTACCCACTTATAAGTTTTTGCTTGAAATATCGTTAAAAAAGTTGTCATATGTAACGCCCCGTTATTTTTAATTTTTCCAATTATGGAGATTATTTAGAATCAGATTATTCTAAATAAATTAGATTTTCTTTTTTATGAAGATATTTTTTCATATTGTTTGAATAAAAAGAATCTAGCTAATTCATTAAATGAATATAAGATAAAATAAGATAAAGATAAAATGAAAAGAGATTTGAATTTGGAAAGTATCCTTTAAATAAACCAAAATAAATTCTAAAACCCACAAATTTTGGTTAACAAATCATCTTCCCCACCAAAACCTCTCATTCACCAAAACCCACTCACCCTCTCCTCCTTCTCTCATCACTCTCACCCTCACTCTCTCCTTCTCCCCTATGGCGGCAACCTAGACCGACGGCGGCCGCACACCAGATCTCCGGCGGCAGCCCAGACCCGCGGCGACGGAGCACACCGGCAATGTTCTCTCTCTCTATCTCTCTCTCCCACGTGCACAATACCCACGATGGCAGTTTCCTCCGACGAAGGGCGGAGCTCTGCTCTACACCATCGGGAACCGCACGGTACGAGGCAACATCTCCCAGATTCCAGCGAGGCAAGGCGGCGGCGCGTCAACTTCTTTCCAAATCGCAAGCTTCAAATGTGCATGAGAAGGATTGGGCGAGTTTTTTCGGTGAGTGACCTAGCACATTGGATAGCTTGGCAACTGAGCTACAAAACCCGAAGAAAAGTGACCTCGCTGGCGAGCAGCTGCGCGTGGGTGGTATGGTAACAGTATTCCGTCGCGTGCTGATCAACGAGCTCGGTATAGTTCCCTTTTCCGATATCCTAACAAAATAACGTTAAAGGCTAAAAATCAGAATTTTTCTCTAATAACCTTTGGAAAATCGATTGAGAAAAATTAACCGGCCTAGCAAGGATTATTTTAGGTCCTTAAAGAAATCAAGTAAGTAACTCCGCTCATGGAGGAGCCTTCGGGTTAGGATAAGTGAATTGTATGATGTATGTTCTATTAAAGTATTTGATTATGTATGTGTATTAGAAAGTGATGACTATGCCTATATGATCTCGTGATTTTGTTGTTTACTGAATTGCTGGATTGAATGATGATAATGAGCCTGCCTATATGATCGACTATTCTTGTAGCCTATTGAATTGCTAGATCGAATATCATGATATGTATGAGAATGTTAATTGTTTGAGGCATTAACTGATGAATTTGTTGGGTGCCTTAGATGTGGTAAGATTTTATGAATGAACTTGTACTCAATATGATTGATAAGTTAGTTGGAACCTATGCATGAACTGTTGTGTGTTGCATGAACTGAAATAATGAATAACAGCCTCCCCCGATTTAGAGGGTCAGTGTTGAGGGGGGGTCCCGTCTACACTGATTGAGTGTCATCCATCATCAAATAGTAGTAAGGCCTCTGGAGAAGTCTCACGCTAGGACTCTAGAGGTGGCATTTGAAAGGAAAGGGGATATGCTGTCACAGAGAAGATTTTTAAATGACATGTCATAATGAATTGGCTACAGGTATAAACTGAATAAAGAATTGACTTCTAGCCTAGACTGCATAATGAATTGACTGGTAGCCCAGACTAAAAATGTTAGAAGTAGGTCCCGCATGAGTGTGTGTGTTTGCATGTCCAACCATGAGTTGGGTTACTTACTGGGTATGTGTTTTACATACTCAACCTTTTCTTTAAACATTTTTTTTCAGGTAATGGTACTGGCGTTTTGGATGGCTGATGATGATCGGTTGAGATGGAGCCATGGTCGAGTCAAATAATTTTTGGCATTTTAAATGTTTTATTTTCAGTATTCGAAATTATTTAGTTAATTTTTGTATTATTGGACCATTATGGGTTTTAGCATTTTATTTAGTTCTTGAGAATTTTCAGTATTATATTATTATGTTTTAAATTGGGATTCTAATAATTTACATTTAATTATTTCGATCTCTATTAATTTTGGCCACTTTAAATTCAACATAAATTCTAAATACTAAACCCAAGTCATTTGAAGTACATTTTATGCATGCATGATGATTGTAACGATTCTAGAAAATTGAGTCATAAAAAGTTGAGTCGTTACATCATATGTATTCAATGAATTATAAAACATATATAGGAAAAAAAAGTGATAGAATTACAAAGAAAAATGATATTTGTAATATCCTATTATCTTACTTTTGTTATTAATTATGTTAATTTCAAATTTAAAATAGAGATGGACATATAAATGAATTCTTTGTGCTTAAATTAATTGGAGAATTATTTGAGTTAATTTGAAAGAGGAAGTAAGTAATTTATTTATTTTTTGGATTTTATGGAAAAAAGAGAATTAAAATAGGCTTGATGACAAATCTGTAAATAAATGAAGTTTGGTTTAGGAAGGGTCAAATGTACCCTATTTTAACTACTTAAGAAAACCCTAGTCACCAAACTATTTGTTTCGCCTAAAAAGAATTTCTCTCAAGCTCTCCTTCTCTCTGATGCCACCCTCTCAACCTTTCAAGGTTTCTCTCGGCTGCAGTTGCTCTACCATGGGTGTGGTTGCCGACTACAGTTCGAGATTGTCTCTCTCTCTCGAATTCGTTCTCTCTCTTCCTTACGGGTTGCTCTTTCACTTCTTCAATTACAGCAATTGTACAGTAACAAGAGAGAGTAGTTTTTCTTCCAGATTTGAACGGTAATGCAGTATTCTCTTTCTTTCAGTTGTTCTCTGGTTAACACCTTTATTCACATTTTTTCACTCTTTTCTGACGAAAAAGAGGCTTTTGAGGGCGGCCAAGGAGAAAATGACCACTTGGACCAGATCTACACATTGGCAAAAGTAGAACACCAAATGGAGCAGCAGTGAAGCCACACACACGCAACGGAAAGCTACTGCGCGTAGTGGCGGGTGGGCTACAAGCGCCAACTTTAGGTGGCGCTTGTGGGCTCGTGTGACGTTGGATCGAAGTGCCGTCGGTGACTGTTGTTGGACTCCTAATGGTCTGTAGAATTAGATTCGAGGGTAACTTAAAACGCTGCGGCGTGTGATCAACGCGTTAGACCAGTGTTGGGTGGTAAACTTTGAGTAGCGTTAATCCCTTAGATCTAACCTCGAAATTCAATAAAACGTAGTTTTATAATAGTTTGCTAAAATGAATTACATATTTGACTTTAAGTTGACCGAGCTTTCTTTGACCGGTTTATTAGAGAAACAGTAGAATTCGCTTGAGGTAAGTGACTACACTTACGGATCTGCTTAGGGCTTAAGTCGGATGATATGTGTATGTTATAGCACATGTATGTGTAGAATATCATGATGATTAGTGTAATATGCCTTGTATGTTTATGGTACCATGAGATGTGTTATCACATATTAGTAAGTTTGCTCATGATGAGATGTGGTGATATTCTATTATATGTTGGCATGCTTGGGTTTGTTTTGCTGCAATATGATGTGATGTTGAATAATGTAATACGACATGCATGATGCATAATATGTTAAGTTTACATCTCGTATGTAAGTGAGACCTTGCATGAACCATATAATACATGATTATATGTTTATAGAAGGTGACAACTACCTCCCACACCCCAAGGGTTGGTGTTGGGCGGGATTCAGCTACGTTGAATGAGTATCATTTGGCATCATATGCAATCAGATATCCCAATAAATCGATGGCTCACACTCGCACCCAAAGTGAGATGGCTTCATGGTGGGATAAAAGTTGTTGTTCACCAGACATGAAAAGAAAATAATGATGATGATTAGATCCCAAATGTTATTACCATGAGATGCGTGATTGTGTGTGCTTGTAGGTCTGAGCTTGTACGCACTACAAGAAATTTACTTTTTGCCGACGTAAGTTTTCCCGGCGAAAGAAAAAATGTCGGGAAAAGTACACCTTTGCAGACGTTTTTAAAAAATGTCGGGAAATGCGTACTTTTCCCGACGTTTTAAAAAAACGTTGGCAAAAAAGTAACATTTTCCCGACGTTTTTTATTTCCTTTGCCGACGTTTTTAAAATGTTGGTAAAACCACTTACTTTTTTTTAAAAAACTGTCGATAACAGGTTTAGTTAAACGCGCATTCAATAGATGCCGACATTTTTTGGGACATATGCCGATGTTTTTTTATACGTCGGGATATCCGAACCCTAAAAATACGAACATCTTCTTCTTTTCTTCTTCTTCTTCTTCCTCTTCTTCTCATTTTTCTCTCGATTTTCCTTCTGTTTTCTCAGCGTCGTCGCTCTCTCTTTGCTTCTCCACCGCTGTCCACCGCTTTTCCTCCTCCGTCCTCTCTCCGATTTCGCTACAAAGAGGGTTGTCCTAACCCTTTGAATTTGTTTCACTCTTTTTTTTTGTTTTGTTGAAATTTAATGGGATGAGCTCGAGTGAAACATGTTTATTGTTGTTTTGGAGTTGTTTTTCTGCTGTATTATGCTATTTTTTGTTGTATTAATGCTGTTTCTGCGATATTACAACTATTTTCGGCCTTATAATGTTGTTTTCTGCTGTATTATGTTGTTTTTTGTTGTATTAATGTTGTTTCTGCTATATTACAACTATTTTTCTGCTCTATAATGTTGTTTTCTGTTGTATAATGTTGTTTGTCTATTGTATTAATTCTTTTTTCTGCTGTATTATACTGTTTTTGCTGTATTAATGATATTTTTCTGTTGTATAATTTGAATTTATCTTTAATATTCTTCCTCAAACTGGGGTGTATCTTGAAAAATAAATGAGATAAATCACACAATCTTTATTTTTCTCACTGAGTATTATTTTCTTGATACATTTACATGAGGTTTTTCTCTCATTTTTTTTGCTGTAAAATACTGTGTTTTGCTGTATTTGGATGATTGGTTGTTTATGAAGATAAAATGTTTGGAATGGTAGAAGTATTTGGAGGAGAAGGGAAAAGAGGGTTTGTTTTATGATAAGAAGTATGTTTAGATATTATTTTTAGTATAGGGTTTCAATCAGAATTCAAAAG
>JAOANK020670227.1:0-11487 GCA_026257165.2 Telfairia occidentalis | reverse complement strand
AAAACATATTTCATTTAAATAAATATTATTTAGTTAGATTCTTTTTTTTTAAAATAAAATAACTAATATTTTAAAATTTTCATTTAAATAAATACAAATTTCATTTAAATAAATTTGAATGTTATGTTCTAGAGAGAGAAAAAAAAGAATTTGATAAAATTTTAGAGATATAAAAAATTATTTTGTAGGGAGAAACTTAGGAAACATTTTAGAGAGATCTTTAGAGATATATGTCCAAAAAATGAGCTTTAAAAAAATAAAAATAAACTGTTTTTAAAAACTGAATTTTTTTTTTTTTTTTGTACTTTTAAAATTTCTTTATAATTTTTCAAAAGCGTTTAAGAAACTAAGAAAGTAAAAATTGAAATGGTTATCCAATAACTTTATTTTTTAAAAGAACAAAAAAAAATGGTTATACCTAAATTTTTAAAAGCTGTTTATTTGGTATTGATGCATTAAATGCACGCGTGTAGATTGTGGTTTAATAATTGAAATGGATTTTTGTAATTTTGTGGATGAAATTGAAAGGGCAATGGAACAGTTGAGCGAACGGTACGATGAGGGGCAGAAATCTCTGTCCAATCTCTTCTCTGTCTCTCATGGGCCCCACTCCAGCCCTTTTTCCCTCCGTTTTTTTTTTCTCTTTTACCGTTCTCATTCCTTCTTCCCAAAATACCCCTCCCTCTTTCTCTCTCTTCTCTCATTCCTTCAAAAAGCAATTTTAAGTAAACTCAGGCTCAATTTTGGCCACATCGAATATAATTGAATGAGTTAAAACGTATCTCTTTAATTAAAAGATTGTGAGTTCGAATCTTCACCTTTAACTATTTTTAATTAAAAATTAAATTTTTTTTTTTAATAGAATCAACCCATTTTCCAAACAAATTTTAAAATTTTAATTTTATCCTAAATTTTTTTTAATTTGATTACATATATATATCTAATCTCTTTCTCACGCATTAAATTATTATCTCTCAAGGCATCAAACGATTTTTATAGGTTAAAAATTGAAAATTTTCAAATACTACCTTACATTCACTTACTACCAATTTTCTTAAAAGCACATTTTATAATAATTATTTTAACAGTCACAACAATCTCAAATAGAGCATAAGATGAGTTTCCAAATATATATTTGATGACAGATTTAAAATTCTTTTCTAAATTTAAAGAGTGATTCAAAGTATGTTTAGTAATATATATACTCATAAACAATAAAAATAGTAGTTATTTTTTTTACTGACAAAATATTTAATTTAATCTTAAATATTATTAATTAATTTTTTAATATATTTTATGCTATAAATTGTGTTTAATTATAATTTTACAGTATTATAAAATTTATAATATATTATGTTATACATGTTTTAATTTTAAGAAAAATAAAATGAGTTTTATAACATGAAAAATAGAATTTTTATTATAATTTTTCAAATTTCAAATTCAAAATTCAAAAACACTAAAAACATACCATTTTTTTTAATTTCTATTGTTTGAATCATAGAATTTCAAAATAGTTTTCAAAAACAAATTCTCACCAAACTTATTCACTAAATCTTAAAAAAGGAAACAAAATCCGAATTGCATACTAGCCAACCCTTAACTACTTATTATGTAAAAAATTTTGGACGAAAATTAATCCAAAATATTAAATAGCTATCAAATTTTTAATAGTAGTCAATAAAAAAAAATATACCAAGACCAGTAAATAAGCAGATATTATTAAAAATATATATATATATATGCCGATGTCTTTTTTTTTTTTTTTTTAATAATTGAACGAATAAAAAATAAGTAAATGTAGTGGCCTAAATTATCTCCCGTGTCGTAATTTAATTCAAGAAAAAATTTGTCTAAGTTTTATCAATTTTGATTCTAAACTTTCAATTTCATCAAATTGAACTTCAAAATTAGATAAATTTTGTAATTTTAGAAAATGATATTTGGTCCAACTTAGAAAATGATATTGGCTAAACTAGAATAATCCATATAGTGAAAATGTGAGAAAATGAAAAGTCATGTATTTATTTAATTTGAAAATGAAAATTTTATATTTATTTCATGTTTGACGAAGGTAGAAAGCTATGAAAAGATTTAAGGACAATTAGTATACATGTATCAACTTTTTACACGTTTGTGTTTTTCATATTTACTTGTATGTTTTTTTTTTTGAGTTCAAGATAAGTGGGGTGGGGGATTATTTAAGCTCATGACCTTTTAGTCAAGAAAATATGTCTTTAACCAGTTGAGTTATATTCGATTTGACGTATTTACTTTTATGTTGTTTAGGAAGGTTTTACATTTCTGTTTTCATATTTATGTGCGTGATAGTTACCTAGTTGGGTAGGTAGAACAATAGGAAGATTTAAGGATTATTTTTGTTAAGGGATTTAAGGACAATTATTATTGATGTATCAACTTTCTGCACATTTTTTTCATATTTATTTGGATGTTGTTTAGGAAGGTTTTGCATTTTTTTTTTTCAAATTCATGCGTGTGGCAGTTGGGAAGTAGAAAGCTTGAAGGCCAACTTTCTGCATTTTTTCCTTCTTCCTCTTCTTTTTTTTTAGTTCAACAGCATGTCGGGTAGAGGCGGATCTAGAAATTTATGTTAGAGTGACACAAATTAAATATAGGTTTAAATGAATTAATATAAAACATTATGATTATATAATATTAAAAACTATTTTGTATTACTAAACTATAATAAACTATAAATATGATTACTTTTTTTTATTTTATATTTTTTGAAATGTTAGTTGAAAAGTTGAGATATCGAGAGAATGTATAGATATAGTTTAGAGAGATAGAGATAAATTTTTGTAAAGAGAAAGTTAGAGAGAAAAAAATTAGATGAATAAGGGATAGAGTATATTAATAAGATATATCAAACTTAGAAATGTTTGAGAGAACAAAAGAAATGCTATAAAAAAAGTTGAAACCAGAAGATTTGTTAAGCTGAGAAAGAGAGAAAATTTAGAGAGAAAATTTTAGATAAAGAAAAGTTAGAAATATATTTATTAACGTGCTAGAATGTTGATAAATTAGAAAAAATATATATAATGCAATAAATTTTAGAAAAACATACGTTAAAGTAACAAATATATTTAAAAGAAAGAAATTTTAGAGAGAGAAAAATTTAAGAAAAATATAAATATTTTTGAAAGGAAAAGCGAGAGAGATATTAGAAAGAAAGAGAAATAAGTTTTAAAAAGAAGAAAAGAGAGGAAAATCTAGATAGAGAAAAAAATTAAAGAGATTGGCATAAAAATATATATTCGCTTGTATAGCAAATGGGTTTCAAACACAGGACGTTGAGAATACCAAAAGTGCAGGTAACCAACATAATAGAGTGGACAAATTAAACATTAAAGCCAAAAAGTAAGAAACTATCAAGTTTTAATTAACTATAGTTTTAAACCAAAATATTAAAAAGTAGAGGGGCTACGTGCCCCTATGGCTCCTACGTGGATCCGCCCCTGAGTGGAGATTCGAACAAGACCTTTGGTTGGGGATATATGCATTAATTTGTTGAGCTATGCATGTGTGTGGTAGTTGGGAAGGAGAAAGGTAGAAAGACTAAAGGTCAACTTTTTGCTTTTTTTTTTTTTTTAGTTCAACAAAATGTCGGGGTGAAGATTCAAACTCACGACCTTTTTGTCGAGGATATATATGCCTCAACCCATTAAGCTATGCTCTTTTTTTTTTTTTTTTACTTGTATGTTGTTTAGGAAGGTTTTGCATTTTTTTCATATGCCAAAACCCATTAAGCTATGCTATTTTTTTTTTTTTTTTTTTTATACTTGTATGTTGTTTAGGAAGGTTTTGCATTTTTTTTCATATCATGTGTGTGTAGTAGGTTTTTTTTTTTTTTTTTGAGTTCAACAACTATACTTAGGTGGATCATCTCTACATGTTGAACATAAACAAAAGTATTACATTTATATAGGTATCTTATCTACTAAATTATACTTGAATTAACGGTAAAAATTTATATTAATTGTGGGCGTTAAATTACAAGTTTATACTTAATAGATTTTTAAACTTTAAAAAATGTTTAATTGGTCCCTAAACTTTTCAATTTTATGCATTATAAAATCCTTAAACTTTAAAAGTGATTTATGTCGACTTATTAATTTTGTGTATATTAAAAGAAATTATGATTAAATAATTCGTAAGATTATTGAAAACTTAGTAACCTGAGCTTTTTTCTTTTTAGTTCAATGAGGTGGAGATTGAACCACCTTCACTGGTTATGAAAACTTAAAAAATAAATGTTTACATGAGTTTGGAAATCAAAATAGAATATTTTAAAAGTTTAATAACTTATAAAAAGAAAAAAAAAAGAAACTGTCAAAGTTAAACCTATATTTCTCCCCATACCATAATTTTTTTATTCTTTTTTTTTTTGAGAAGAGTCTCCCCACACCGTAATTGATAGGAAATTAATTGCAGGGGTACTTGGTGATGGATTCATGGCTAATGGGCTGACCATTCAAAACACGGCAGGGGCTGATGGTCACCAAGCTGTGGCGTTTAGATCAGACAGCGATCTCTCCATCATTCAAAACTGTGAGTTTATAGGCAACCAAGACACTCTCTATGCCCACTCCCTCCGCCAGTTCTATAAATCCTGTCGAATTCAAGGCAATGTAGATTTCATCTTTGGAAACTCAGCCTCCATCTTTCAAGATTGCGAGATCTTAGTCCGTCCTCGCCAACTCGACCCCTTGACCGAGACTGGGACCGGGGATGACAATGCCATCACGGCACACGGCAGGACCGACCCCGCCCAGTCGACCGGGTTTGTGTTCCAGAATTGCCTCATAAATGGCACTGAGGAGTTCATGTCGTTGTACAATGCCAACCCCCAAGAGCATAGGACCTTCTTGGGGCGGCCCTGGAAGGAGTATTCGAGGACGGTTTTCATACGGTGTGATCTCGAGGCTCTCGTTTCGCCATCCGGCTGGATGCCTTGGAGTGGGGAGTTTGCATTGAAGACTCTGTTTTATGGAGAGTTTGAGAATTTTGGGATCGGTTCCAATTTTTCACACAGAGTAGGGTGGAGTAGCCAAATCCCTGCAGAGTATGTTTTTAGTTACTCTGTTCAGAAATTCATTCAAGGAAATGAATGGATTCCATCATCTTAGTAGAACTCAAACTTGGATTAGATTTAGCATTTTCCTCTTTGATTATATTTACATAATTTTTAAGATGAATTGAACTTCATGCATTTGATTAGAAAGAGTCGGTGCAAAATACTTGCATTATATTTGAGATCTTTCTTTGTCATCTACTTGAAAATTTCTATAATTATAGTAGTAATTAAAGCTAAGAATTACTTTTTTTTCCCCTAAATATGTATTTTAGCCTCTAATATTTGGCCTTTTCTTAATTTGGTCAATAATTTAATGTATTAAATAGTTTTCAACGAATATTAAAACTAACTAGACATATTATAATGTAATATATGTCAAAATACATTTTATTAATTAAGTTTAAAATACTCTATATTTTAATTTGATAAAAGTCTATCTCATATGATTCACTTGTAATGTCAAAATTTTAATCATTATTTCATATGATTTATCATGTAGTAGCTTACCATCCCTAGGTGCAAAACTTTGTGGTTAAAACATCTTCACTTTTACCAAGAGGTCGTAAGTTTGAAATTGCTCATTACAAAAATTGATTCATTAAGAAGGTTGGTACTAACAATTGACAACCTCATAAAATCAATCATTTTTAGATTAATATATTGGAAAGTGCAAAATGTGCACTTTTTTGTATTAAGGTTATATATAAGTGATTCATTTAATGTATTGGTTTGAAGCTTGGATAACATGGTACTTTCCTTCTTGATATCCCAAGAAGAATTTTTCCATGATAAGATCATGGAAGAACATTCATTAGAGAAACAATGACACTTAAGAGTAAGAGGTAGGGCTAGAGGCAAAATGATAATTTTGGCAACTAGAACCATGAATCATTTTATGAAAGATCAGATGAGCTGTTATGATTATACTCGAGAACATAACTCTAAGTTTATAGTGGAGCCACTTTGAGTTAATGGTGATGTTGTTTAATTGAAGAGTTTGATTAACTAATCTTGACAATTGAAGCTCAAAAGTTCTAGGTTCATAAGATTCTACTAGCACATTAACCTTTGCGTTGAATACTTGATTGAGAGAAAATTCAATAATAGAGATTATTTAATTATGCAATTAATTATAAATTAATTATTAATTTACTATTAAAGTAGTTGATTGAACTTTGGAAGCCCAATTGCATAATTAAACTAACTTAGGCTCAATTAGATAAAAAAGAGACTCATTGGGTTTTAGAAGCTCAAAGAAGCATGCGTTTGTGCTGGGATTCATGGAGGAGTCCATAAACCCAATCAATAAGTTGAGAGTTAAGCAATTAACAATGAAAATTAAAAGAAGTCTTGATCTTCAATATTAAATTAAAGAGTTAAATTAGCCCATTAGGTTTTGGTCCAATGCCTCTATAAGGGAACTTAGGCCAAATCCTAACTGAGTAGAACATTATGTATTCCTTGAAAATCTAACCCTTTCCTCCCAATAGCCACTATTAGAGGAAGAATGGAGTTCTTTTTCAATCCTCCCATGAGTGCCCACACACTAGTTTGTGGCAAATCGAGGATAGCAGGGAATGTCATGTGGAGCCTCAAATTGATCTGCTGCCTTTCTCATCCCAAATAAGGGTAATGGTTTCAAACCCTCTTCCAGACTTTGTTTTTAAAAATTCTCCAAATAAAAAAGTTAGTTATTTTCGATCAACATATTTTGACAAATGCACACGCTTCCGCTATACTTGGGCTTTGGATCTAATTCAAATTTTCTAATAATTGTCGGTAATTTGAACTTTGGAAACACCTTCTTCTACATAATCTCATCGGTGTGGGCAGATTAGCTTTGCTTTAGCAGGTTTTCCAAATCTGAGCCCTTCTTCTTCAAAGCTTTTTTTCATGTTGTCGAACTCATCTTGTATCCTGTGCAGGTCGGTTGCCAAGACAGACCTTTTGCCTCTTCCTTGCTAACATGTTTCTTCTGTTTTTGGTTCAGATGGTCCTACAGATTCGACCCGAGGTTGGTCTTCTTTGCCTTCATATTCATTAAACAATGGAAAGTATGCGATCAATGCAATCACCACATGACCAACTTTGAACCTTGCTACTATGGCAATGCGAGATCAATATTGCTGACCATTTATCAGAGAAAGTCGTTCCCTTAGGCCCTTGGGAGTCGATCTTCTATCGTTGTCACTGAATAGAAGTTTCTCGACGGGGTTAAGGTTTTTGACTTGGGACTCTCCCACCCTTTCACTCCTTGAGCATTTACCTTTGGCCGAGTCCTGAACGAATAGAGGAGGGTCCTGATAAGGCATTAGCAGCGGGGCTTGCTCCTCTCTTTGCTTGGAGCTGTTGACTGTCATAAGATTCTAGCAATCTAAGATCTCGATAAGTCAAACAAGATTGTGGTCCATTGCCCATACTTTCTCCTTGAGAGCTATAAACTTGTCTTTTGGCTCTGCTTGCCTCGTAGTGGGTCGAGTTGTATTAGCCAACGATAGAGCCTCGACAATCTGGGTATTTTGACCTCTCGCGGCTACTTGTTTAAGATGATGTTTGCAATCGAATCTATCATCTTTCATATCTCTATTGTTGTTGCTCTTATCTTTGCTCATGTTTTCCAGAGATGCGAAGTTTAAGTCAAGTTTTTGCTGACATAATTTCTCTCAACATACCATAAAATGTCGGTAAAAGTCACCTACACTGACATTTTGAACAACATCGGCTAATATTTACTATTCATCGACGTTGTGCAATAGCGTCAGATTACTCAACATATATACCGACGATACAAAAGAAAGTTGGAAGAAAGTACCCTTTTGCTGACGTTTACACAAAATGTCGGTAGTAAGTAAATTATTATACTTGTAAAACATCTACTGACGTCTACCGACGTTTTAGAAAAATGTTGAGAAAAAGATCAATTTTGCCTGACGTTATGCTTAAATATCGAGAGATTATTTATTTTCTTGAACTTTTGTAGTTTTCATTGGCAGAGGTAGTATAAATAAAACTACCCTTTTGATTTCTATAGACAGTTGAGATATACCAATATTTTTTATTATGTCTATGAAAATGAAACCTAAAAATTTATTTCTTCCCCCTTCTTTCACATTTTATTTTCAGTCTTCTATCTTCTCCTCTCTCTCCCTATCACCCCTCCCCCTGCTCTGTCGCTGTTGTCGTCGTTGTCACCGTCTGAGTTTGTCATCGCATGAGTTCGTCGCCACTTTGTCGCTCTTGCCATCGCCGCTGCAACAAATTCCACAATGAGTCTTTTTTTCTTTTTTTAAATTCTAAAATATTTTTGGGTTCAAATGTTTACTTGAAAACTCAGGTTCCCTATCTATTAATTAAAATTGTTAAGATGCTTGAATGCATAAAGAAACCATTTTTTTTTCTTGTTTAGGTTTTGATTAGGGTTTAAATTTTGGACAAAATTTATTATGTCTAAACCACAGTAGATTGGCAGCAGTGTAAAATTTTGTGTCATGACTGATATTACGTTTATTCTGGAAAATAACATGGTTTACCGGGCAGGGTAGTGAGAATTTTCTTACTTTTAGATTTAGATCATTCTTAGTGATATAGATTTAGAACATCTTCCCCCAAATGTTTTATGTTAGATATTAAATAATCTTTTCTCCATTTTATCATTTGGAAATTCAAATATCGCATGCATGCCAATTTCCTATATATTTAGTTTTTGTTCTTTATTGATAACACCTACAATCATAAACTTTCGTTTCTACAAGGGGACTTTGGTATTGGAAATATTAGAATAAGGAGTAGGAGTCCTCTCCAAGTGGGTTTGGAGATTCTATAGTGAGGGGACTACCTAGCATTCCTTTTTAGACCAATACAGGTCTTGGATTTGGATGATTCATGAAGAAAAAGTACCATTTTTCGTAAAGTAGAAATGTTGTTAAGACTCAATTTAGAATCATAGTGTGATTTGTGTGGCTATTTTGCAGTTATAGTAGCCATATAAAATAATTTTACCAAAATAGTAAAATTCAATTTAGAATCATAGGCAGTTTTCTAAAACTTATCTAATTGGGTATGACGTATTCAACTAAGCACCATCTCACTTAGTTGAAATTTAATTCACATAAAGTAGTTTTAATAGGCTTGTTGATCAAGGTCTTAAGATGCTTCGTTCTTTAAAACTCTTTATCTTGGTCTCTCTCTATTTTAGCTCTCTTGTTATATCAATTTAAAATTTGTCTCTCTCTCTTTCTCTCTTTATTTATCTAAAATTGGTCTCTCTGACATATCTCAATCTAAAGTACTTGAAAATAATTTAAATCTCTTTTAGGCACGAACTGAACTTTATGTTGAACTATACTCATTCCTACAGTAAATAAGATAAAGTTGTTAGTTCATTGTAATTGTGTTTCCATAATTTCTTTGGGCCAATGACAAATGTAATCTAAATTTTTGTCGATTTCATATTGGATTGAAATTTTCTCATTCCTACCGAATCACGAAGTACACTTGAGAATGAATAAGGATTGAATAAAGCTTAGGGATAGATTCTTAAGAGAGTATATTGATGGAGTTGTACAGTTTTTAGAAGTGGAAAAATAGCATATTAATGAAGTTAGAAAAACAAGGTGCCCATGCAAGAATTTTCAACATTCAATGTGGCAATTATTGGATGGAGTTGAACAACATTTATTCACAAATGAAATATCTTTGTTCTACAGTCAATGGGTTTATCACAGAGAACCCGCCAACTTATCTTGATTTCTAAGAGACCCAACTCCTAAAAAAGAGTGTAATATTGTCATCGAAGAAGATGCTATGTTTGATCTCTTGAATGATTTGCGAGGTCAAGTGGTAGAAGAGGATGAGATGCCAACAAATGTCCATGAAAGGGATACTTCAAACATCTTCGAGGACTTAATGACTGAGCCCCGCAATCAATTGTATCTTGGTTGTACACAGTTCTCTTCTTTAAAATTTTTCGTGAAGTTGATATACATCAAAGTATTAAACAATTAGATTAACAAATCATTTGATATGTTGCTGCAGTTGTTAAAAGAAGCATTTTCAAGCGGCATATCTATACCTGGTTTATTCTACGAAGTTAAGAGAAAGCTACATGAGTTAGGGCTAATATATGAGTCTATCCATGTTTGTAAACACGATTTTGTATTATTGTGGAAGGAATTTGTGGATTGCCAAGGTTGTCTAGTATGTGGTGAGTCTCGGTATAAAATTAATGATAGAAAGGGTAAGAAAATTACACACGAAGTGTTACGTCATTTTCCATTAGTATTGAGGTTGAAGAGATTGTTTTCATCAAAACATATTACTTCTGAGATGGGGTGACATAAGGTAAATAGGTTGAAACAAAGAGTGTATTACGCCATCCAGTTAATGCTGCCAAGTGGAAGTATTTCGACTGTGAGTTTTCTCAGTTTGCTTCAGCCCACAGAATGTTCAGTTGACATTGTCTTCAGATGGATTTAATTCTTCAAACTCTCTTGTTGATCAAAACTAATGTTGAGATACAAGTTGGATGTAATGCATACACTATAACAAATTTGGCTTTCAATGTCAGTTATCAGCTGTCATCATACATATACGATGACAGTTTCATAACCGTCATCTTTCTGGGTGTCATTGTATCCTACGATGACGGTTAAGGATTGATGACAGTTGTAAACTGTCATTGTACACAATTGACATTGTACCCTACGATGACGTTACAGACAATGATGGTTTTAAACCGTGATTATTTTAGGTGGTATGATGACGACTAGCTATAATGACAGATCAAAACTTACACTGTTTATTTGAGCAATGATTGTTAAGAACTGTCATTGAAGCTTGAATTGGTTGTGATGATAGTTGGCTATAACGACGATTTTTAGCTGTTACCATTTGTCAAATATTTTTTAAAAAATTATTATCACTTAATATTGCCTGTACAATCCAAATTTATACTAAAAACCAAAATTATTGCCGGTATAATCTAAATGAAACTACAATAACACTATCAATCTACCTCCAATAGATTTACAATCACCACATATCAATCCACCCTCCAACCACAATTATCAATAATCACAACATTTATACACAACTTTTTTAAACCTACAAAATTTCATTCATAATAAACTTCAAAATATTCATTCAATCAGAATACCATATAAAGAATCAATAATTCTCCAGCGGGTGGTTCTAGAGTCATACATATAATAAATCCATCTAAACCAAAATATTCATTTAATCCATCTAACCCCAAAAATTGTAAGTAGCTCATTGATACAAAAATTCACATAGATTCAAGTTGTACTACAACATATAAATACTAGAGTGATGAAATTTTGACCAATCAAAGGAAGTTTGCAACATATCCTGCTCACTCATCTTGTACTCCA
>JAOANK020670024.1:0-10222 GCA_026257165.2 Telfairia occidentalis | reverse complement strand
TGGTTTCATCGTCGGATCCTTGAATTTTTTCGGGATTTCCACGTTCATTACTTCTGCTGTGAACGGTTCTAGCCCTAGTTTTAGGATTTGCTTTACAGCAGACATTTTTGGGGCTTTGTTTGTGACAGACTCTTTTTGGAGTCCTCTGAGTTCTACTCAGACTTTCTCCAAAGGCTCTTCCCAATCGAGTTTGTTGGAAGCAACGGTGCAGTGGCTTCGGTTGCAAGACATGCTACGCTTCCGCTTTTTTGCCTCGATCTTGTCCTACAAGTCGAGCTGGGTCTGATCCTACTGTGAACTGATTTGTGAGTGGCTTCGTCCTGCCGACTGAAGCCCAGATCTTGCATGCCCACTGCACGGGGGTACTTCCGCTTGGCACTCACTGCCTTGGGGTCTAATCCCTGAGACTTGTATTGCTGCATCGCGGGCCCCTGACTCTCGTGGTTGGGCCTGCGCGAATTGAGCATGGCTCGTTAGTGCTTGTACTTTTGCCTTCACAGCCTGGATGGCTTGCGCTTGGGCTCAGACCAAAGCCTACAGGGCTTAGATCTACGCTATGGCTGTCTGGCATCGCAACCCCTCCTACCTCTCCTGGTCGGGTGGGGTGGACCTGGCTGCAGGCTAGCCGTTCTCTCATTGCCAGACTGTGACAGACATCTATCACTTTCTGAATGGTCGAAATTCGATCTGGCCATCTTAGAGAAATAGGCTTGCTTCCTCGGATTCCCACAGACGGAGCAAAATGTTGATGCACAGAAATTCCTAAGAGTGACGTGGATTGTGCTGACTCCGAAGCTCAAGTTAGTTAGGCAATAGAAAGGAGTAATGTATTTTCTCAAAATCTCAGTGTGTACCTTTCCCTCTTGTTCTCACTTCCTTTTATACTTGAACATGGGTGATCTCTTGATGGAGAATCCCAAGGGTGGTGTGATTGGGGGGAGTGAATTTCTCCCATCACTTCCTGTTCGAAGTAATTGTGTGGATCTGATATACCCTCCTAGGTGGCTCTGCCTAACCGACCTGAGCTTACATGATCTACCACGATTATCTCCGAGGTGGGCTTAGACGCGTGGCACCAATATATATATATGTGTGTGGGTATGTATCTATATGTATGTATGTATGTATATATATAGATACATACATGCATACATATACATACATACATACACACGTGTATATATATATGCCATTTTTTTCTTACTAAAATCCTACTACATTTATTTTTTGAAAGGTAGCTAAATTAAACAAAATAGAGGACCCTCTAGCCCGGGGTAAAAGTACGGAATAAAATCTTATTACATTTAATATAAACAGTTTAAATTAGTCAATATATTATATTTTAAAAAACAAATATTGCACAATATCTAAGTTAAGAATTGAATTTGTTTAGTATTCTAATAAAAATTAACGAGTTAATATAATTTCCAAATCCGAAATTTGTGATATTTTGAGTCTTATACGACTGTAGTATTAGGAGAGAATCCATTTAATTACTTAAGACAAAGATAAATATAAAACCTAAACGATATATCGATCATTATCATGAGATTGAAACAGTAAAAAATTTGATTAATGAGATAGATGTAGCATAATGAAATAATTATCGATTTCATAACTGCATGCTTTAGGACCTGTTTAGCATCACTATGATAAAAAGTGATTTTGAAATAATTTTTTTTATGAGTGTCTTTTAAGAAATTAATAATTTAAAATGTGTTTAATATAGTTTCTTAACGAATTTTAGATAATCAAAAATGTTTTTTAAAAAAATCTTAACAAATAAAATGCACTTTAAAAAATTGGATTAATTTAAAAGTTATTTTTGAATAATTTATTTTTTTTGTGTTTCTTCAAAAATAGCTTTTAAATTAATATAATTTTTTTAAAGTGCATTTTATTTGCTCCGATTTTTTTAAAAAAATACTTTTGATTATTTAAAATTATTTAAGAAACTATACTAAATACATTTTAAATTGTTAATTTTTTAAAAAATGTTAATAGAAAAAACAATTTTATTTTAAAATCAATTTTTTCTGCAGTGATGCCCAACCGGCCCTAACTGAATTACGAAAATGCAAAGTTTTTTTTTTTTTAAAATTTTAGAGTCCACTTTCTAATTCATAATTTGATTGTGGAATTAGTTAAGGAATTTGGTGGGTTGTAATGTAAGAGTGTGTCTGGTATGACTTTTAAATTATTTATTAATAGAAAAAAAAATATATTTTTTTTAAATTAACAGTGTTTGGTTAAAATTTCAAAAAATACTTTTAACTAATTAAAAATTCTTTTTAGAATTCTTAATAAGAAAAAATGGTTTGAAAAGGAGTAAAAACATAAAAATATATTTAAAGTTTTTTTAAATTAAGTATTTAATTAATTTTCTCCAAAAAATACTTATATAATAAAACCATTTTATTAAAAAGTTATACTAAACATGAATTTATTGGTAGAGAAAAATGTTTTTTTTTCTAAAATTAACTGTGTTTGGTTAAAATTTTGAAGAGTACTTTTAACGGATTCAAAATGGTTTTTAGAATTTTTAATAATAAAAAATGATTTGAAAATGTGTAAAAACATAAAAAAATACATTTATAGCTTTTTTAAATTAAGTATTTAATTAATTTTCTTTAAAAATGCTTATATAATAAAAACATTTTATTAAAAAGTTATACCAAACATGCATTTATTGATAGAGAAAAATGTTTTTTTCCAAAATTAACAGTGTTTGGTTAAAATTTCGAGGAGTGCTTTTAACTGATTAAAAATGCTTTTTAGAATTTTTAATAATAAAAAATGGTTTGAAAATGTATAAAAACATAAAAAATATATTTAAAGTTTTTTTAAATTAAGTATTTAATTAATTTTTTTCCAAAAACGCTTATAAAATAAAAACTTTTATTAAAAAGTTATACCAAACATGTACTTATTGATAGAAAAAAAATATTTTTTTTTCTAAAATTAACCGTGTTTGGTTAAAATTTCGAAGAGTGCTTTTAACTGATTAAAAATGTTTTTTAGAATTTTTAATGATAAAAAATGGTTTGAAAATGTATAAAACCATAAAAAAATACATTTAAAACTTTTTTAAATTAAGTATTTAAATAATTTTCTTCCAAAAATGTTTATATAATAAATGTTTTACTTAAAACCATTTTTTTGGTTTTAAAAACTATACCAACAATGCACTAAGTAAGAAATTGAATAGTTAATTGATGGATGCTTTAGTTTTAAAATGGTTAGCTTTTTTGAAATTAGCAAATAATTTCCTATTGTTTTGTTGAGAGAGAGAGATTTGAAATGATTTGTTAATATGGAAATATTATGATGAGAGTGAGATTGTTGGGCAACACACCAACCATAACCACAACCATCACAAAAAAACCATCTTTTGTTTTCTTTATTTTTGGCCCTCTCTCTACTGTTCTCTTACACTACCTTCTGTTGCCCACTTCACATTTCCCACATCCAAGTTTCAATCCTTCTGTTTCCTTTTTTAACATCTCCCAATATTCAATCTTTTCTCCATTATTTTTTCAAATCATAAATCTTTACACTTAAATTATTATTTTTAAAACTAACTATTTATATATTTTTTTAGTTACATTCAACAACATGTAGGGATAAAGGAATTTCAACTCATGACTTCTTGATCAGGAGATATACCTTTAACCAGTTGAGTTATGTTCGAATATTTAGCTTTAAAACTAACTATATTGTATAGGTAAGTGCAAAGTTAATATTGTGTCTTTTATAATTTTTTTTGGTCTTAGTTTTTCAATGCCTAGTATAAATTTATTTGTTTTTAGAATATTATATCACAAATACAAAAGTAATTGCCGGGTCTAACCACTGGATTGTGCTTGGCGACATAATTTTATTTTTAGTAAAGAAAACGTATATCAATTATTTATAGGATAACTAATTGATTGAGAAAATTGAACTAATGCTTTTATTTAGTGTTCAAATTCCCCTCAGTTCCATTCATACTATTGCAAATCAAAAGGAGTTGTTCACCCTTTAAGGAACAAGGTCTATGTTGCTTATGAATGTACTTTAAGAAATAAGAGTGAGACAACATCATTTGAATTTTGAATAAGATCAATAAACCAAATTGGATTATATCAATTCAACCAACACAAAGTGACATTTATCTATGAAATATTGACAATCTCCATAAATTAGTTAAAATACACATGATATTTCTATTTATGGCTCACTCGTTAATTAGAATTTATAGTTAATGTTGTACATATGTTTTTTTTAGGTTAAATTATACAAAATACCCTTGAACTTTAGGGTTAGTTTCAATTATACTCTTAAAGTTTTAAAAGTTTTAGTTCTAGCTTCAACCTCTCAAAATTGTTTAAAAAATACCCTTCCGTCAAATTTCTATTAAAAAGAAAATGGAAATGTGACATGACGATGAGTTGGATGATGACTCGTAGGGAGCTATACACGTGGACATACATAATGTTTCAATTATGCCCCTAAACTTTGGGGTAAGTTTCAATTATGCCCCTAAACTTTGGGGTAAGTTTCAATTATGCCCCTTATTGCTTAAAAATCTCATTTTAACCATTAACTTTTAAAATTGTTCAAAATAATCATTCCAATAGCTTTTATGTTAAAATAAAAATAAAAATCTAACATTGGGGTAACCTATAAAAATGTCAAGGGTCTTAATCATATTAAAAAAAGATGACATTTGGGCAAACAATTGTACACGTTAGGATAATATATTGTCCATCCTTTTATAATTAAAGGTTAAATTATAAAAAAAAATGCCCCTAAAAAGTTACACATGTACATAAATAGCAGTCAAAGGGTTTTAGCAACATTTGAAATGAGGCCGATTGAAGGAAAATAGATTTTCAGGTTAGCATTTTCATCAATGTTCGTCATTTAAAGGGGAAGTCACACACTATGAGAAAAAATTATGGACTGATAAAAATAAAAACTATACATTATTAAAGTCGAAGGAGTGTGAAACACTAGCCTTGAGAAAATGCTTTGTGAGAAGAATATGTTCATGAGAAAAATGGTGGAAGGAGTAGGGTTTGTAAAAGCATGGGTCGGAAGCTAGAAGAACAAAAGTAAAATCAATTGATTGGCGAAGGAAGACAATTTTTATCCTCAAAGGTAAGAAATTTATTGAGAAATTCATGATACCTAATGTTTGGTTGACTTAGAAATTATTTGTTAACCCTAATTTTTGTCAATTGAGTGTGGGAAAGGAGATCTTAGATTTTGTCCGGTGGCTATGACTTACTTACCCCTTCGAAAATTATGTTTTCTCTTAAATATTTTAATTATATAAGAGAAGGAACAATATATTATTTTAACGTGTATGATTGTTTGCCCAAATGTCATCATTTTTTTAATGTGATTAAGACCCTTCACATTTTTTTATAGCTTACTCCCATGTTAGATTTTTATTTTTATTTTTATTTTAACAGAAAAGCTATAGAACGGTTGGTTTGAACAATTTTAAAAACTAAAGAATAAAGTGAGAATTTTAAGCAATATGGGTATAATTGAAACTTACCCCAAAGTTTAGAGGCATAATTGAAACATTATATATTTCTACATGTAGAACTTTTTACAAGTTATCATCCAACTCATCGCCATATCACATTTTCGTTTTCTTTTTAACAAAAATTTGACAAAAAGATATTTTTGAAACAATTTTGAAAGGTTGAAGGTAGAATTGAAACTTTTGAAACTTTAGGGGATAATTAAAACCAACTCTAAAGTTCATGGGTACTTTGTATAATTTAACATTTTTTTTTTATATTGGTTTGTTTCGTCATCTAAGGTATAACTATTGGGAAAAAAAGAGATTATGATTTTATGTTGCTAATCAACCAACTAAACACAAACATTATCATAATAAATATGTTGGGGTAAAGTTACGTAGAATATGCTTATAGGGTTGTGAACCCTAAATATTACACCACATAAGAACTATAAAATAAAGTGGATAAAGGCAAAGAGAAGAAAGAAGACACAAAAATTTAAGTTAGTTCACTTTAATGTGGATGTGTCCCGTTTTTGCTTTCATTGTAGAGTCCACTTTTAATCCGGTGGAATACAAAAATGTTAAAATACAACACTAATTATCTAAAAATTTTTGTATATCTCCCTTCTTTCTACTTTAACTATTTCTAGATTTTTCTTAGATGTTGTAAATACATAAATAAAAAGAGAATCAAGAAATATCTTAGTCTTTGTGTAGGTTGTACCAAGAAATTCTAAGGAATTCTTTTGGATAATGAAAGATTGTATAAGAAATATCTCGAGAATACACTTTATTCTAGAGAGGTCTAAAAAAATATTTTTATTTGGGTCCCAAGGATTACTTGCATATAAATATGAGGGTCCATAAGTAAGCTAAGTTAAGAAAGTGAGCAAAGCGAGAAGTGATGTTTACTTCCCTTCAATCAGAATCAAGAAATAAGAACTAAAATTTTCAGTCTTTGATAGTGTTTAGCAAAATTAAGAAATGGAAATCAAACGTGGGACCCACCTCAAATTTGGGAATCACTCCAAAAAAATAGGCAATCTCATCCTCTAAAAAAAAGTGATCAATTTCATTCACATTTCTTATTTTGTAGGACCCACACCACACCACACTCACTAATTGTTTTACACAATTTACCTTCCCTCTCTCTCTAATAATTGTTATAGCTTTTTAACTGATTAGAAATACAAAAGATTATTTTTGTAATCATCATTTATCTGATTTCGATTCTGGATAAAAGTAAACAACATGAATGAGTTTTTTATTCCGATTCTAAACAACTCCTAGTAAATAGTATCAAATGAATAAGTTTTTCATTTCAACTGATTTCATTCCGACTTCTCTCCATTCCAATTGATTTCATTCCGATTGAGTGTTGAAAAAGCTTTCTTTCAAAAATATTCATTTTGTATTCTCTTGATAAAAGTTTATTTCTTCCACCATTTGTCTCTTTCCTTTTTGCTAAATTTCTTCTCCAGAGAATTCTCAAACACTCAATTTGTCTTCCACACCATATATACTGAATCTTTCAAGAAACAAGTTTTAATCTCAATCTATAGAAGCTTTAAAGTTGCATTTGAATCTATAAATAAGTTGGTGGAGAGAAATAACTGTTTATATAGAAGAAATTAAACTTTTTTTTTCCTTTTTCCAGATTTTAATAAGATAGAAAGTAATTTGTTGTTATTCCTATTTTGGCTTGATTTTGAGGTTCATCTCCAACAATAATAAAAGCAAGATCGTGTTTGTGTTTAAAAGATGGATTTTGTGAAGTGGTAAAATCAATTAGCATAAAAAGATAATGGATTAAAAAATAAATGTAATAATAAGAGGAAAAGCCATATAGTCGACAGAGGAATGAAGAGAATGGTATGTATGGTTCCCATTGTGGAGACATTAAAATCCAATATATAACAAAGGGGGGATTAATTCAATTGACTTAACTTTCCAACTGCTAATTTAATTTAATTTAATTAATTAAACTTGGATTTTGTCCATCAAAATCCCATTTTTCCACAGACAAAATCATTCGTCACACGCACACTCCACTATACCTACAACACTGTTTTTATTTAGTAAATTACATCAAATGGATTTATTGTTTTTTATAAGCTTTGAAAGTTACATTTTTGTCCATTTGTATTCATTAGTCTCATTTGCCCCCTAAATTTCAAACTCTATGATTTAACCATTAAAATTTAAAAATGCTGTACCATTAAATTTCTGTGTCCATGAACCAAAGCAAGCGAGAAAAAAAAAAAAGAAATCAAATCGTTGTAAGCTTTTAAAATAGTTGCTGACAAGTGTATATTTTTTTAAAAAAATCAGCTATTATATGATCAAGTAAAAGTAAAACAGTGTTTGGTAAATTTCAATTTTAAGTATAATAACAAAAGTAGCCAAATTATTTTAACTATTTTTACGTTGATATTTAATATCCAAATTTGCTATAAGATAATTATTTAAGTTGTAAATTATTTTTTTCTTTACTCAAAGATCTGGAAAAAATAATTATCATAAAAATTGAATCCATCACAATCTCGAATAAAGTAGATAGTGATTTTTTATAAATTTATAAATAATCAATTTTACCAAATATCCTAAACGGTTAAAATTGTCCACTCCTGTCACTTCTCTCGTGCCCATGTGTTTTGAGTTTAATTTCTATTTGATTTTTAAGTTTAAAATTTTTTAAAATGTTTACACTTTTACTCCTAATTTTTAAATTTAGTTTTCAATTGGTCCCTTATAAATTTCAACATATTTCACTTCTACCTCTAAATTTTTCTTAATATTTACTTTTGGTCCTTAATATAACAGAATGGCTAGTAACCCTAACAGAATGCTGACCGAGCCATTTGCCAAATCTATGTTTATATGCTTGCATGCTAAACATATTTATGTTATAATATTTCAATAGAGAATGTAACAAAACCTCTCTCTCCCTCATCCCTTCTCAGTCTCTTCTAACTGTCTATCCTCACCCCACCCCTATCTTCTCTCTTTCCCTACTATCACCATCAACCATTTTGGGTGTATGCGGCCTCCCATCTATTGACATATGAGTTAGCTTATATCACCTATTAAAATATTATAAAAATAATTTTTTTTTCCATGTCACTTATTAAAATATTATAAAACTGATGTGAAGATGAAAGATATTTACTATTTTTTTTCCACATTACCTATTAAAATATTAAAAATAAATATTTTTTTATCACATAAGTATATAAATAATATAAATTAATATTAAATGGGCTCGTCATTCTCCTAGTTAGCATTTTGTTATGGTTACTAATTCCTAGTTAGTATTTTGTTAGGATTATTAATAGTTCTGTTATGTTATGGATAACAGAACTAAACAGAACTATAAATTTTCAAGTGATCATTAATGAAAATTTATAGGTAAAATTGTATAATATTTTGAAAAGAACCAAATTATAAAAACTAAACTCAAAACTCAAGTTAAAGATATAACATTTTGAAACCTAAAGAATCAAATGAAAACTGAATTTAAAGCTCAAGGTTAAAAATGTAACATTTTGAAACTTATGAACCTAATAGAAACTAAACTCAAAACTAAAGGGTTAAAAGAGTATTTTTCCTTATAAAATTATCAAAAAAATATGTCACATCATTTTTTTTTAGACTAAAATAAAATACTTTTAGAACGAGATAAAAAATTTAAAATTTAGGAATGAAAGAAAGCTTTTATATAATTTTTTTTTTTTTTGGTAATTTAAGTAAATGTTATAATAGTTTCTATGATAAATATATTAATTGATCCTTAATTTTTAGGTTTTTCTCAAAATTGATCTTCAATTTTGTTTTTAAGTTCTCAATTTTATCTTTAACTAGCTAGAAACAAGTGCGATGCACGTGAAAACATGTAGTTTTAATTATTTTGTAGTTCTAATTTAAAGTAAAAAATAATAGTATTTTTTATAATTGAAATCGATGTGCAATACACTCATTAATTGACCAAATAAAGATTGATTTGGAGGAAATTTTATTGTTGACATTTTCCACTTGAATGTAAAGATAAAAAGAAACATAATTATGAACTTTGCTAATAATTACTTTTTAAAATATAGTATACTATTTATGAAAATTGTATTATTTGATAACAAATAAAATTAAAATATTATAAGAAAAAAATAGAATGAATAATATAAAAGATTATAACGATTAGATTTGGCTCTATGTGAAAGGACATATTTGTCTGTACAGACATTTTAACCCAAAGAGTCGCATCTCATAGAAGTTTGAAAGGCAAAATGAGAATGTATTTTAAAAAGAATTTTTAAATAGCCAAACATTAGAGATGATTTTGTGTAAAAAAAATGTGTCTATTTGTATAGACACCTTCGAACCGAAAAATCGTGCCCTGTTGGAGGTGATCTTATGTGAAATGACATGTCTATCTGTATAGACATATCTCAATGGGCAGCACGTTGATCTGGATAATTGAATTCTATTAAAGGTGACTTTGTGTGAAAGTACGTCTCTATGCACACATATCTCTATGGATACATTAACCTGAATAGTCGTGTCCTGTAAGAATTTAAAAAATAAAATGAATATGTAATAAAAAGTTGAGGACAAAATTGGGAGAGCTCCCGCTCTGATACCAACTGTAACGACCTGACTTTCTAAGACTCAATTTCCTAGAATCGTTACAATCATGCATGCATAAAA
>JAOANK020669623.1:0-11490 GCA_026257165.2 Telfairia occidentalis | reverse complement strand
AGTTATAAATAATTCAATAACAACTTTACTGAATAACTTCAATAATGACTTTATTGATGATAGAATATGTTTACATGTCATTTGAGTTTTAGGACATACATACCCAACACTGGAATCATGACTAGGTCACGTGAAAGGCCTTGGTTTGTTTGAGTCCGAAGCCAAAGTCATATAAAACTGGTTCATCTTCAAGCATTGGTTCCCAATTGCCATGAAAGAAAATTGGAAGAGGCATTAGTTGCATTGCGAATCACTGTTTGATGCACGAGTGTGATAGCACAAAAAATGTGTTATCCTTAGGCTTAGTTTTAGCTAGTTTTGTGGTGTAATTTTGGAGCTTTCATGAGATTATTTGTTAATTTACAGATACCAAGAAATTATTTGGTGGAAATATGAATTTGTGGTTGTTTGGATAAAAACAAATGAGCCAAATGTTCAAGGAATGAAGAACTGGGGCCAAAACATAAGTTGACCCGAGGGAGCAACAAGCTGGAATAAAAAATGTTGAGAAACTGCTCAACGGGGTCTCAACGTCGAAGAACACATGACAGATGAAGGCAACATTGAGATGTTATCTTGAAGCATCTCAATGTTGTAAGTGACCGCGCACCCTCTTTGCCAGCTGTGAAGTAGCATCAAGACGTTGTCTTTTAGCGTCTCAGCGCTGCCCTTTAGTTCGCCCTAAGCGGTGCCCACGTCACACGAAATGTTGACCAACTTAAGACTAGTATTGAGACACTGTCTTATAGTTTCTCGACACTGAAAGTAGAATGTGTTTTAAAAGGTCATTTTTCATTCTGAAATGGAGGATGCCATTTGGAGAGAAGAGGCTACGGTTTGGAGCGCGGTTTTCAGAAGAAAATGAGCTTCCAATGGAGTCTCTAGAGTGATTCGAGGCTTGGGATTGTGGGCTTTACAACCAGAACAAGTGTGGCACGTGTCTTTAGGAGTTTTCTGTACCCTTTGTAGATGTAGTTTTATTTTGTAATTTCTTTCGGGGAGTCTCTATTTTTATTTGTTGATTTGAGTAGCGGGAGTCTGCCTTAGATTGTTTTGTAACAAATTGAGATGTTTTTATGCTTGTTTAATATTATTGATTTTTTTTATTTCGTTGGGATTCATTCGTGTAGTTCTATGTGCCCATTTCTTTTAATATCCAGATCAAAGAATAAATTGTTGGATTGATTTAAGTTTTAGCTCAAGAAAGAAAAATTTAGATTAGAATATCGAATGCATGATTGTTGTAAATCATCGTGCGAGAGTGGGGGTTTACTAATAGATGCATGAATTATTATCTCTAGGGGATTTATTGTGAACCGTGATGGCAAGTGAGATTGCCCTGTGCTCGAGACAGGATGGGATCATAATCGGTCTTCTAAGGGGTGGTAATTAGTGGGAAGTTTGTTAGTGTGTGGGTAATAGACCGAGAGGTTGAGTTTATAGGTTAGTGAGAGATTAGCTCAGCTCGAGAGAGGAAGCCGAACATTAAGTTAATTCCAGCTTATGATTGCAACATGATAGATTAGTCTGTTGTGTTAATAAAGTGTATTCAAAGCATGTAAATTCAGTATAAGGCATGCTCTCCATCTATCACCTCCATTAAATTAGGAGTAGGAATAATGTAACTTAACTTTCTATCTTAATAATCAGTTCCCTAGATAAAATGAGGTGTGAGTAATTGTGATACTTAATTAAACTAGAAACTCAATCCCAAGGACAACACTCAATACTTAATTTCACTATACTAAAACTAACCCATACACTTGTGGTCACGCAATGCTGCGATCAGAGTGTCTGAAAAAAAAACACAGTTCGATAAGAAGTTGTCTAAGATACAAGAGAGGAAACAAGAAATGACTTTGAGGCTGACTCAAGTAAATGAAAAGGAAGAATGAATGGATACAAAGATATCTGAATGGGATCAAATAAGGACCTGGATTCAAAGTCAATTTCCTAATCTGCCAAGTAGCTCCCAAGGAGGTGGCCATCTACTTAAGTATAAATGCATTCTCTAAAATGTATTGCTTTAAAAGTTCATTGTATGTGTTGTCTCGCATAATAGGATAAACTAATCATGCGCAATGGTCAATAATGATGCAAAAGATAAGACAATTAATGCTCAAGTATAAGCAATCGTACAAGTAATACTGGAGTATTCTAGGATATCAATCCACAAGGAAAGCACCATAAACAATAACAAAACGAAATCACTCATTCAATTATCCCACACGAGAGTACAGTTAATAAATCAATGCTTGTATAATAGAAATGAGGGTGAGAAGACAATCATTGATGGAGCTTAGGTGTTGAAATAACATGCAAATAAACACGTGAAACTGACTTTAAACAACTAGAAGAAACAGGGTAGCTAATGAAATATATTCATGTGATGCGTTTCTATGCTACAACAATTTCTAGGAAAGCAAACGACTCTTACTAAACCTAAAATCGACTGCATAGTCACTCGTTCGAGCAGCCTATACTTAAGGATGCATTTGATTTATGTCTAAACTCAGATCCATTAATTTTATAACTGATTCTTCTTGGTTTTACAACTCTTCACTATGTCTAGTGAGTCTACGGAAAGAAAGACTACTCTCTCTATTGTATTCTTCAAGCTATTTCTACTAACTCTATACCTTTCGGTGTAAAGACTCATGAGCACTTTAAACTGGCAACTAACTATGGAAAAAGAGATTAAGTAATACGACTTGCTTCAACAAACAGAAAATATATTTCAATAACCAGAAATGAGCTATAGCATAGTTAACAACACGTGAATTCTTCCATTAACTACCCAAAAAATATTTAGCTACTACCCATTACAAGATAACTATCTTTACACAAGTGCACAAAACTAAAATCAACAAAAATGAAAGGTGAAACTAGCTGATTGTAGAAGGAAAGGGAGGCTTCTAGAACCACTTGTCAGCTGGTTCTTCCTCAAGTGGTCAAAATTTTGTCTGTTGTGAGAACTTTCTTGTACTAGTTATATTTCCTTTCTTGTTAGCTACTTACCCACTGCTTACCCTAAAATTGCACACCTCATGCCTTAAGTAAAGAGAATGAAATGTCGAATTAACCCCTCCTACAGTACCACGTGTCAAGAGGTGTAAAATCCTGTGTCTTTTTATCCTCACATGCGTGCTACAGATAAGGTAATCCGTACACTTTAGCTTCTGAAAATATTTCTCTATGCCACTTTGTTGGCTTATGGTATTTGCTCTAATGCTGCCGCACAGTGCGCCTCTCATCAATCCCATGAGATGTTCATCTTCTTTTATTTGTTGCACACATAGACCTAAAAAGCATCCAATGATGTTTAAATAAGTCATGCACTATACAAAGCTTAAAATCATGCCTTTTTAATCTAAGAAATACTATATATAAGCAAATTCTTTCTTGTCTACGGATCAATATAACTTTCTTTTGGAGAGGTAACATACCCCTAAACTTGAATCTTTGCTTGTCCTCAAGTAAAGCACAAATATAAACATGATTAGCAGGCAAATCAAATAGGTTCTAGCAATGATGTATTATGTGTTATCCAAAATTAACTCCTCGGCCCTCTTCTCAAAATTGGGCGCCTCGACTTAGTGAGAACTCTCTAGAAGAGAGTTAGTAGTAGTCTGTTAGGCTAGATTTCATCTCATTCTTGGAGTAAACAGCCTTCAGTTTATGGAATAATTGTTTGATTTACCTTTGTTTTGCATATATGACTTTTGAGGTCTTCATATTGTTGCATCGAATAGAAGTAAGGGAAATTGTGCTTTATTGCTACTAATTATGGGTATTTTGTTGAGCAGATAATTGATGGAGCATTATATTTGTAAAATTATTGATCGAGTATTTTTGGAACAAAATGGACATAGAAGATCTGCTTGAAAATAACAAAAATTTGAAGTATGGAAACAAATCTTTCTTTTGCGGAATTAGTCAACCACTGAATGCATGCCACATGGAAATTCAACATAATAGGTTTCCTAATCACAACAGAAAGCTTATAAATAGAAAAGGTGGCCACCAAAAGGAGGAATCCAAAATTTAGAGTTTTGAGGTTTCGATTTTTAGAGTTCCGTAGTTGAATTTTTTGGAGTTCGATTCTAGAGAGAGTTTGAGTTCGAGGTTTTTCTATAGAGTTTTCTTTGTTGCTGCTGTTCTGAATTCGCATAGAGAAGAGCTTGCAGGAGGGAGAAACTCCACTCAAAGCTGGAATAGAAAAGAGGATTCTTGCAACTGTTTCTGTGGAGTAGCCGACTTCTGCAATTCCTTAAAATTTTATTTTAGCATGAACTCATTTATTGTTTTCGTTTATTTAGTGTTGTCTTTTACGTGTTGTAACATAAACTAATCACCTTTGGGTGATGATTAAGGGAGATGCTGTTGAACTGAGTTGGATTCGAAGTAAAAGTTTGTGGAATTGAATTGTTTTAGAAGTGTTCTTATTGTTTAATGTTTATGTTTGTTTGGCCAACATGCATGAATACCTTCTCTATGTTTGGAGAGAAGATACGAGGAGTAGATTACTTTTAAAATACATTAGCCTCTAGATTACGTTAGCGACTAGCTAAGTGAGGAGTTTAGGAATAATCACTCATCTAATGCACAAAAACAACAAGTTTTATTCATATAGGTTAATGGGAGTTAACTTAAGATAACTGGGAGATCAGAAAGAATTCTAAGACTATTGTTGTGTGATTCAATTTTGAAATTTTTTTTATTCAACATTCTATTTCAGGAAAAATAACATTATACTTTAATCCAAACCCATTCATTCTCATTGTTACAACTACACAAGCATTCTTTTTATTCTATCATTTAATTTCATTCAGCATTAGTCATAAAAATCACCAACATTTGTTTTTGTTACTCGTTGAATTCATTAAGAGATTAAGTTCGAATAGGTTGAAATCTACCTCTAATCCCTATGGAGAAGATATAAATACTTATAACTTGCACATCGTTCTATGTGGTTATTATTGCAAAATTAAGCCTCACCATCACAAGCAACACCTGGTCCCTTTACTCTTCTTACCACAAGTTGGTTGCTCTAAGACTTCAAATCTAATTCAAGACTGCACTCTACCCTTACTTTTCCTATCGTGAAACACTAACTTCCAGAACCTTCCTACTTGATTCTAACTATAACTTGTGTACATTAGAATTCAATCTTGTTACTACTCATATATGCTAACCTAAAGATGAGTTTAAATGGCTAGAATAAATCTTGCTGCTCCAAAGTGCTTTTTATTCTTTTTTTTTTTTTTCAAACATGGCTAGGGAGAGTTTACTTGGTTAATAAGGCTCTTGGGTTGCCTGAAAACATTGGTGTCATGTCCCTATACATCTCCACTCACTTCAGACCTCTCTAAACTACCTAAATTTACTCATTGCATGTTGTTCAATTTCATGTCAAAGGCTTGTCTAGGAGTCAAGCATCCCCTAAAGTACTCTCAAGGCGCTAGAAGTGGAGTGTTCTCCTAGCAATGCCAATATTGTTTTTATTTTTCTTTTATTTTTTTTATAACGAAGCTATAAGATTCTTCTGCCTTATGTAAAAAAACTCTAATTAGGCTAAACTTAAATTGGTCAATGTCCCTATTGAACATGCTATGAGAAAGATGCGGGGTAAGGTTGTTACGACGCAGCTAACTTAGATAGTATTCAAAGCATAGACAGGGTAAATGTAGAAAGCCATAGGTTGGACTTATAGGTGAGGAAACTATTAAGGAAAGGCAAAGCTAAAGGTAATGCCTAGAATGATTTGGTACACTTAAATAAAGAATCTTATGGTAAGGCGCATAAAGCAGACTAGATTCTAGTGCAAAATATATTTGAGCAAGAGGCAATTCATCCTTGAAGCCATTGGTTAACCACAAACAACTAGCCAGAGCATTAACTAATCTTTCTCTAAGGCATTCGAGGGGCAAAAAATTTTTTTACTGATATTTTTAATTAATTCACCTTTTAAAAAAAAATTAAGCTAAATAGTAAAATAGACAAATGATAGATAAAAGACGCAGCAGCAAAGAGAACTCATAACATTCCAGTAAGATGAGGTAAACATTTGACAAGAGAAAATGTTGGCACATGTTGCCAGCATTACAAACATAGCCAAAAAAAATCACTTTCAAGCATATAAAAATTATATTCAGAAGATGAGAATGAGAGTCAAAAGCCTCTATGAGGGTTTAATTCGCATCCGCATTTGAGTCAAACACATTCGAATCTTTTGCTGGGAAGAATGCATGTAATGAAGGCATGTGGACATTCTTGAACTTTAAAGCAAAACGCCACCCTCGATCCCACTTTCTTATGTAACAAAGGATGTGTCTCTACCTATTCTACACTTTGCTCATCAGAGCACATAGAAGCTCAAGAATTATAGTGACTGCTTCAGTGCACATTGTTGCAAAGCCATCTAAAGAGAAATTGGAAATGTTAGCAAAATTGGCAGGAAATTGATTCAGTTGGGATGTTTTTCTTGGGGTAATGTGAGCATTAACTTCTCTCTAGATCTAGATGATAGTTTACCAATCAATCTCCACCTTTTCTGTGAGTGTATCATCTACTTCCTCCAAAGGGACCTTAGCTTGACAGCATAGCTCTGAAATCAAGCGCGGGAAGAAAGGCTTCCCAACTTTCTTTCTAACGTAGTTTCAGATCTCCACTTCAATGAAGCTACCCACATCAATCTCTAGCACCCTTAGGGTAACATAAACTAACATAATTCTTTCTCTTGAGTCATAAGTAGTTGGCAGAATTCTATTTTTCAGGAAGTAAAGCCAAAAGGTGGCATGGGGCTTCAGCATATGGATGGCAACAAAGAATAAACTCCTAACTTCGAGACCTGTCATTTGGCATCTCCATTCCAAGTTCCAGTAAGGTACCATCCCTCTCTTTCTGTGATGAAGATAAGCACACTTGCCTTTACTATCCTTTGACGGTTGGAATCCACAGAAGTTTTTGATCATTACAACAGTAAATTTAATCTTCTTCTCTCGAACCAGCGCAAACGTCTGACCTTCTGCAAATCCATATTGTGGTTTACTGCAAAATTGCTCTCGTTGGTTGACGCGTATTACTTAGACAACGTAAGCAGGGATGTCAAAGTCTGCTAGAAGAATTCTCCTTTTTGCTAGGAAGCCCTTGTTCTTGAACGCCTGAGCTCACTTTTTAGCTAGGTGGTTAACGTACAAAGTAAACTACGGCGCTTCCTACTCATTATCTACTTCTTTCTCTTTTCTACTCTTCTTTTTCTTTTCTCTTTACTCCTCTCTAGACTTCCTTTCTTACTTCTTCTTCTTCTTCTTCTCTTTCAGCATGGAAAGAGGCACTTCATCTTCTAATATCAACTTTTGTGATACAGCAACCTCGTTGCACATCTCTTCTTCCCTTTCTTCTTCCAGATTCCTTTATGGACTTTGCTCTTTTTCTACACTTCGTTCTTTTTTAATTTCTTCTTCCTATTTAGTGCACAAAAGCTCCTTAATCCCTTATCAATCAAACTCATCTGGAAACTACTCTTTAATCTTGCTAAATTTTCCTTTTATTTTTCTTCATTTAGGCGAGATAGATGATGAGCAACTTGATTTTCCACCTCTTTTCTATTCACAACCTCCATATGGAGTTCTCTAAGGAGTAGGATCCATCTAATCAGTCGTGGTTTCGCATCCCTTTTCACCATCAGATGTTGGATGGCTGCGTGGTCTGTATGTATAAAAACCTTAATTCCAATGATATAGGATCTAAATTTATCGAATGCAAAAATTACTGCCAACAACTCCTTTTTCGTTGTGGTATAATTACATCGTGCTTCGGTCAAGGTCTTGCTAGTATAATAGACTAGATGTCTTACTTTTTCATGCTTTTGTCCCAACACTGCACCAATAGGCCAATCACTGGCATCACACATAAGCTCAAAAGATTTTGTCCAGTCAGGTCCAATGATGATTGGTGTTATGACCAATTTATGCTTCAACAACACAATCGCTTTTTCACATTTTGCAGTAGACTCAGATTTCCTATTTTGTTCAAGTAACATACATAGTAGCTTTGTAATCTTCGAAAAGTCCTTAATAAACCTTATGTAAAAGCCTACATGACCTAGAAAGCTGCAAAATTTGTTAACTAAGGAGGAGGCAAGAAGCTTACCTATTACATCCATCTTAGCTCGATCAAACTCTATTCCAACTCTTGAGATTTTGGGTCCTAGTACAATCCTCTCTTGTACCATAAAATGACATTTTTCCTAATTAAGGATCAAATTTGTTTACTCATATCTTTCTAAATTTTTTTCTAAATTATCTAAGTATTTGTCAAATGACTTACCTAAAGACTGAAAAATCATCCATAAAGACCTCTATTTTCTCCTGAATTATATATGAAAAATTGTCACCATGCAATGCAAGAAGGTTGTTGGTGCACTACACAATCCAAATGGCATCCAGTTAAATACGAATGTTCAATAAGGATATGTAAACGTTATTTTCTCTTGATCTTCATGAGCAATTACTATCTAATTATACCTAGAGTATCCATCTAAAAATATAATAATATTATTGCCCTACTAATCGAATCTAACGTTTGATCAATGAATGGAAGTGGAAAGTGATCTTTTTTTGTTACCTTATTCAACCTTCGATAATCTATACAGATTCTCCATCTGGTTACTATCCTAGCTGGAATCACCTCTTTTTTTTTTCATTGGTGATTATGGTCAGTCCTCCTTTCTTTGGGACACATTGCGCTTAACTTACCCAATTACTATCAGCTATTGGGTATATTATTCAGGTATCCAGCCACTTGCTAATTCTTTTTTACTACTTCCTTCATAATTGGATTGAGGCGTCGATGTGTGTCAACACATTTCTTTACATCATCCTTGAGCTTTATCTTGTGCATACAAAGAGTAGGACTAGTTCCAGAAATATCAGCTAAAGTCCACCCTATTACTCTTTTATGTTTTTTAAGCACCTACACCAAAGATAATTCAAAGTTAGTATTCAAGTTAGCTATAATGATAATAGGTAGTTTATTTTCATCATCCAAATAAACATAATTAAGATTTATGACTACAAATTTTTTTCTCTCGAATTGGCACTTCTTCAAATGAAGATTTCATCAGATGACATGATCGAGTCGATAAATCACGTACTTCAGCTAATTATTCTGCAGTTAATGTAGTAGATTGATACCACATAATTGTTTAGCTTCATTTTGCTTTTTATCCCCAGTTCTTATTTCATCTTTATTTTCTTGCTCCTCTTGGGTTGTTCTATTATTGTGAGATCTTCGAACACCTTCAAAATTGAACATTCTTTGATGTCGTCAAAATACTTAAGGGCATTAAAAAACATTGAACGTAACCTTCTGGTCATTGACCCTCATCCTTAGTTCTCCCTTTTGAACATCTATCAATGTTCTACCACTTTCCAAAATTGGTCTCCCCAAGATGATTGAAACTTCTTGATCGGCTTCGAAATCCAAGATAATGAGGTCTACAAGGAATATGAAACCTCCACTTTTACTAACACATCTTCAATCTTCCCCTCAGGATGTGCCATCGAGCAATCAACAAGTTGAAGCATTACAGTAGTTGGTTGTGCTTCTCCTATTCTCAACTATTTAAAAATAGATAACATCATTAAGTTTATACTTGTGCCTAAATCACATAAAGCTTTACCCACGTATTGTTCTCCAATATAATAGAGAATTATAAAGCTTTCTGGATCTTTCATCTTTTTAGGCATTTTGCTGGTGAGAATGGCACTGCACCCCTCTGTGAGTGTTATTGTCTCAAATTCCCCTAGCTTTCTCATCCTTGTGAGAATGTATTTAATGCCCTTAGAACAAATGTTAATGTCCCTAACTTACCACCACACGTGGAATGTTAATGTGTAATTGCTTCAGTACATCGAGGAATTTCTTGAATTCTACTTCATCATTTTTCTTTCTTAAGCACTAAGGCAATGGTGGTGGTAAGTTGATCTTGGGCAGTTATGTAGCTTCTACCCTTGCTTTTGTTGCAGCCTTGCTACCTGTTTTCTCAACACTTTTCACTTCTGTCTCAATCGCCATCCTTTCTTGTGTGATGGTGTTCTCTTTATTTTCACCCCTTGATTTCAAAACTTGGGAACAATATATATGTTTCTCTTGGCATGTTTCTTTACCACTTCTCAATGTAATGACTTTACATTGTTCCCTGCATGTAATTTTTGGTATTTCGATATTACTCTATAATGTTCCTCTTGGTCTGCTTCTAAATTCAATGGCTTATTGCCCAATCTGAACTTCTAATTTTTTTTAGTGTTGTTGCTTGGCTTTGAATTACCGCATCATTCCTTATGATGTACTTCTCCATTAGACTCTCAAGGTTGCTTGATTGTTGTGATTGGTTATTTGGTTGAGTTTTGTTGCCTACAAAGTTTTCCTGTGTAGGTGGAGATATAAATCATGGTAGAAATTGTGGTCGCATTGCTGGAGCATTAGTACTCCTTGCTTGCTGCTACCTTCCTCAAGGAAAATTAGGATATTGCCTCAAACCTGGGTTGTATGTGTTAGAGTATGAGTCATTTCTTCCCTAGCTACTCTAACCTAGTTTCTAATTTCTCAACAGCAGCGAATCATTGTGTTAATCCTGTTGTTTTTCTTCTCTTATGTAGAGTCCTCTCTATCTTTGGATAAATAACCAAATTTGTGTCGTCCTCGTTCATGCACAAAGACTATAACTAATAATGAAATATTGATCAAACTACTGAAAGATAGAGTGTTGACAAAACAAATCGATAAAAACCTTCACTCTTGTAGGTAAAATCACATAAACAGACAAAAGTAGCTAAATATCTCAAAATTGAAACTGTTTAAAGAAAAACTTTCCCCAGCAACGGTACCAAAAACTTGTTGTCTCACACAATAGGATAAAATAATAATGTTCAATGATCAATAATGGTGCAAAAGAGGAGACAATTTATGCTCAAGCATAAGCAATTGTATAAGTAATACTAGAGTATTTCAAGATATCGATCCATAGGAAAATGACTATAAACAATAACAAAACAGAATCACTCGTTCCAGTATCCCAAACGATAGTACAGTTAAAAAATCAATGGTTGTCTAATAGAAATAAGGGTGAGAAGACAATTAAGTTGATGGGGTTTAGGTGTTGAAATAACAGGAAAATAAACACGTGAAACTAACTTAAAACAACTAGAAGAAACAAGGTAGCTAATTAAATCTATTCAAGCAATGTGTTACTATCTTACATCAATTTTTCGTAAAGAAAATGCTTCTCAGTAAACCCATAATCAATTGCATCGTCACTCATTTGAGCACTTTATGATTAAGGATGCATCTTATTGATAACACACGAAAATGTGTTATCCCTAAGCTAAGTTTTCGCTAGTTTTGTTTGATAATTTTGGTGCTTTCACGTGTTTTTATCTTAATTTGTAGGAACCGAGCATTTTGAGGTGAAAATAAAGATCCGGG